>JARYGA010041045.1:0-28791 GCA_030545235.1 Helianthus tuberosus | reverse complement strand
TATTCTGGGATGGAATGCGGAGAATCTCGATGTTATGGTTATTGCCCAAACCGATCAGGTTATTCACACTCAGGTTATTTTTAAAGGTAGCAAAAAAGTGTTGTTCTGTTCGTTTGTTTATGCTGAAAATCAATATAAAAATCGTAGAGTTCTTTGGGATGATTTATGTAAACACAAGGTGTTGTGTCATGATAAGCCATGGGTTGTAATGGGAGATTTTAATGCTGCGTTAAACATGGAAGACACCTTATATGGTACGTCAAATCAATCTATTGGCATGCGGGAGTTCAATGAATGTGTTCAACAGGCCGAATTGATGGATATTAATGCTCATGGTTTGCAATTTACTTGGAACCAAAAACCAAAGAGTGGAGTGGGTCTTTTGAAAAAGATTGATCGAATAATGGGAAACGTGGTTTTTTTGGATCACTTCCCTTCTGCATATGCGATGTTTCACCCGTTTAGAGTGTCGGATCATACGCCTTGTATACTCAAGGGGCTGGGCACTAATGGGTTTCGGCCTAAACCTTTCAAGTTTCCGAATTTTATAGCCTCTAAACCAGAATTTAAGGAAACAGTTAAGCTTGAATGGATGAAAAGAATTGAGGGAATCACTATGTTGTCGGTTGTGAAGAAATTGAGAAACTTGAAGCCTAAGATGAGGAAATTACTTTTCAATCAAGGAAACTTGCATGTAAAGGTAAATGAGTTGCGTAAAAAGTTATATGATTTACAGGTTCAAGTGGACAGTAATCCGTTGGATGGTCAGTTGCGCCAGTTAGAAGCTCAATGTTTGAAAGATTTTCAAGAAGCCGCTTATGATGAAGAATGCTTTTTAAAGCAGAAATCTAAGGTTGATTGGCTGTGTGCTGGTGATTCGAATACAAAATTTTTTCACAACATTGTTAAATCCAAGAATGCTAGAGCCAAAATTTATAGTGTTGTGGATTCTATGGGGACGAGACATGAAGGTGAAGCGGTTGCGGATGCCATGGTGTTGCATTATTCGAACTTTTTGGGTTTGGAGGCTCAGGTGGAAACGACTAATCTGGATAACCTATTCTCAAATGTTCTATGTTCTGATGTTGCTGACCATATGGTTCGTCCGATTACTCGTGAGGAGGTTAAGAGTGCCATGTTTAGCATTGGAGATGACAAAGCTCTGGGGCCGGATGGGTATACTTCGGTTTTTTTCAAGAAAGCATGGGATATAGTGGGAAATGAAGTTACGGATGCGGTTCTTCAGTTTTTTGAAAATGGTAAACTTCTCAATCAGATTAATCACACTATCATTGCTTTACTTCCGAAAAAAGAAACGCCGGACTCGGTTTTGGATTATAGGCCGATTTCATGTTGCAATGTTTTGTATAAATGCATAAGCAAGGTTATTACTGATCGTTTGAAAGGCAGTTTGGGGTATTTAGTCAGCATTAATCAATCAGCGTTTGTGCCGGGCCGGAGGATTTCGGATAATATTCTTCTTACACAGGAGCTTATGCACAATTATCATCTGAATAGGGGGCCGGCTAGATGTGCGTTCAAGATTGATATTCAGAAAGCTTATGATACAGTCAGTTGGAAATTCTTGGAGGATATTCTGGTTCGGTTTGGGTTTCACAGCCGAATGGTGAAGTGGATCATGACATGTGTTTCCACGGTTTCGTACTCTTTGTGTATCAATGGCAATTTGCATGGGTTTTTCAAGGGTAAACGTGGTTTAAGGCAAGGGGATCCTATGTCCCCATACTTATTTACTTTGGTGATGGAGGTTTTGTCTTTGCTTCTTCGTCGAGCAGCCACTATACCATTTAAATATCATGCCCACTGTGCGAAGGAGAAAATAATTAATGTTTCATTTGCGGATGATCTGTTTATTTTTGTTCATGGTGATATGGTCTCTGTTAAGAAGATTAAAGAGGCGTTGGAGATGTTTACCAAGATTTCTGGTCTTGTTCCAAGTCCGGCTAAGAGTACGGTATTTTTTGCAACGTTCCTAATTCGATTAAGCAGGAAATTCTTGATATTATGCCTTTTCAAGAGGGTGTTCTTCCAGTTCGGTATTTGGGTGTTCCGCTTATTTCTTCGAGACTTCTATATAATGATTGCAGGATTCTTATTGAGCGAATGGAGAAAAAGATAGTAAACTGGGCTACTAAGTCTTTGTCGTTTGCTGGTCGTTTACAGCTTATTAATTCGGTTCTGTCATCCATGCACATCTATTGGGCTTCGGTATTCATTATTCCTGCTCGTGTTATTAGTGACCTTGAAAAGAAGATTCGGAGGTTTCTATGGAATGCAGGCTCGGATGGTAGGATTCGTGCGAAAGTATCTTGGAAACATGTTTGCTTGCCTAAAAAGGAAGGGGGTTTGGGTATTAGAAGTATATCTGACGTTAACAAATCGCTGATGGCTACTCATATTTGGAGTATTATTACCAAACGGGATTCTATTTGGGTGCGTTGGATTCACGATTACAAGATTAGAGATCGAAATTTCTGGGAAGTGCCGTGCCGAGGGAATATGAGTTGGGGGTGGCGTAAGATTTTGTCTATCCGTCACATCATTCGCCCTCACATATGGTCGTCTATTAAAAGCGGGGCTCAAACTAATATATGGAGTGACATGTGGTGCTCTATAAGTCCGCTCAGCTCGTTTATCACTCCGAGAACTGTTGCGAATGCTGGGTTTTCTCTTAATTCAACGGTTGTGGATATGGTTGATCAGAACGGTAACTGGCGATGGCCACAAGCTTGGCTAGATCTTTTTCCTGTGCTAATCACTATAGCGGCTCCTCGTATTGTTCCTAATAGCGTCGATAGGCTGGTGTGGAAAGACTTGGAGGGAAAAACTTGTGAATTTAAATCGGCTCTTGTGTGGAATACTATTCGGAATCGGGAACATCAGGTGTTATGGGCTGATATGGTTTGGTATTCTCAATGTATACCGCGGCATTCGTTTCATCTATGGCTCGCATTTAGAAACAAACTTAAAACGCAGGATAGATTGGCTGTGTGGGAAGCAGGTAGTCAAACCAACTGGAACCTGATGTGTTGTCCGTTGTGTAATTTTGATCGGGATAGTCGGGATCATCTACTTTTTCGATGTGCTTTTGCGACTCAAGTTTGGAATGAAGTCAAGAAGTTGGTTAGTTTGGGTAATGTTGATGATTCATGGTCTTCGGTTTTATCTTGGGTGGAGCAGCATGCTAAATCCAAGAATGCGGATCATATTGTGTGTAAGTTGTTGATTGCTGCTTCTTCTTATTATATATGGCAAGAAAGGAACAACAGGCTCTTCAAGAATCATAAGAGAACGGTAAATCAAGTGGCTGAGGTGATTAAATGCTCGGTGCGTTTGCGGCTCATGGGATTCAGATTTCGGACCGATTCGACTAAGAGAAGGATTTTCAAGTGCTGGAAGATTGAAGATAATGGAGCGGATCCGGGCTAGAGGATAATGTCTGTTTTTTGTTTGTCTAGTGAGTTGGTTGTTTGAGTTGTGTGTCGTTTAGTTTGGTTGTTTTTCTTTGGCTGTTGTTTGTGTTTCCTAGGCTTGGTATGTCAAGTCTAGTTGGTGTGTCACACTGACACACCCTTGTATTATTGGTTCCATTTATAATATTCATCGGGGTAACCCTTTACCCAAAAAAAAAAAAAATAGGCTTACATTTTATAATGGGCTTAACATAAATACATGGGCTAAGCCCAATATCAAAAACTCATGGGCTAAGCCCAATACCAAACATATGGGCCAAGGCCCAACACTATTTAAGCCCAACACTATTTAAGCCCAACACTATTTAAGCCCAACACTATTTAGGCCCAACACTATTTAAGCCCAACGCTATTTAGGCCCAACACTATTGAGGCCCAACACTATTTAGGCCCAACACTATTTGGGGCCCAATAACATGAAAACATGGGCTCGGCCCAATGACACCATTATTGGAAATTCAATTATACAATTTACTTACACAACGACACGAAATCAAGAAGACAAGACCCGATGATACAACTCACAAGATACAAGATGACATATATATATATATTTGGTGAAATATATATATATATATATATAGCAGTTTAACAAATCATTCATCTAAATATACAGTTCAACGAACAGTAAAGACATACAAGTCTTACACATATTTAAGACACAAGACTTGTACTCAAGTTATTACAAAGACCAAAGTGTCTAACAGATATAAGAACATTTGTAGGTCGCAACACTATTCAGGACGACCGCACGTGAGATCATAGTTACTTCTATTCACAGGACGCGATACTGTGAGTTCATGTCCCCTATTCATTTAAATGTTTTACAACTTTACAACTATCGGGGAAGATACATGTTCAATCGTATGTTAAAGTTAGGGAATGAAACACCTTAGATCATGTGCGAATTAGGGTTATACATCTAAGCACCATTAATCCAGTTTGGACCTAGGTACAAGTGGTTAGATCTAATGGGTATTGGCGAGCCCCACTCTTGGTCGTGGACCCATACAGAAGAGTGCGTTTGTGTCCCAGTCGATAGTAGTCGACATAAAATCGTCTAGGTTTGGATTGCTTCCTAATTCGTCACACATATTAATGTCCTCGCGAAACATTAATGATCAACGATTTCATTGACGCTTTACATACTACATTATTACATACAGATACATCTTATACAACTCACATTTTATGGATACAATTTATACAACTCATATTTTATGGATACATTTTATACAACTCACATTTTACAGATACATTTTATACATCTCACATTTTACAGATACATTTTATACAACTCACATTTTACAGATACATCTCATACAACTAAACTGCATGAACTCGCCAACTTTTGTTGATGTTTTCAAACTTAACATGTATTTCAGGAAATTAGTGGACCATGCAGACATTTCAGTCAAGGAAAGCAAGTATCAAGACTCCATGCCACCATTTAAAGGGTTTGCCCGTTATATACCGCCTCTTTGCGGTAATATAGTGGTCAAGGCCTTGACATTTTAAGACTTACATTTTGATGTATAAAACAATGACAATTTATTTTCATTTGATGGTTTGTAACCAATACATTTAACTTATGTTGCGTTCTTTTGAAACGATTATGACAATGGCATTGGAGCTTGTTTTTATTCATTTAGTATGTTCACTTATATTGTTATGCAATGAGAACCGATCAGATCACACCTCGCGCTTCCGCTATAAGCGGGTGTGACAGATTGGTATCAGAGCTTCGATTGTAGTGAACCAGGATTCTTTCTCGAGTCTAGTCTACAATCACTAGGGAACCTCTCACGAAACAATTTACACAAGAACAAGAGTTTTCATTGCATAAACATTTTTCAAGGTCCACTACAAACAAATATTCACTTCACATAAATCAAGCGAGGACATTTCCATGGGTGAAGTCTATGAGAGATAGGCGCATTACATTAACAGACTATGTGCCTACAATACATTACATTATCAGTGCTTATACAAGATAGACACATTACATTATCAGTTTACACATCATAAACAGTTTACAAGTTCAGCATATACAAATTCAACTTATGCAAGATAGAAATCCTTGTTAGATAGGATTTCATGTGATTATATATATATATATATATATATATATGATTTATTTATATATGTGTTGTACAAAATATTTTGCCAAGAACAAAATACCTTCGACTTCAAACTCTATTATAATTCTTTACTCGCATGATGAAAATATCGACCTCACATCTACTGCGGAGCTTATGGCGAACATGATTCCTAAGTGAAATCTTAAACTTAATTCCGTAAAATATGGTTGCTTTCTTGCGAATGCTGAGAAGCCTGACCATGATAATGACGACGAGGCGGAGGTGGTAACCTTGGACAACAACTCCATTAGTGGGACGAGATCCCTGTGACTCATACTAATCAAGGTTGATATACTCTTGTCCCTACAAGGAAGATGAAGTACTCATCTTGAAGGTGCCCCTTCAGTTGTTATTGTTACAGATTCTTTCCATTTCTATTCCATCTAACGCTGTGCTGTTTTGCGAGTAATGAAAACGGACGTTGACACGTGATCTATCACGAAGGTCCCTCCTATGTTGAAGGTATATAGACAATAGTGTCCCCCCCCCCCCTCTGACTGATCGGCTGTTTTGTACGAGAGAACGCTAGGGTGACCATGCAAGGCAATTTATTATTACGGAGGCCTACGTAATAACAACTTGTAGTGCATGGGAATTCTGGTGGACTCTGCGGCCCAAGCTAATGATCATTATTCATTCAAAATTCTTAAGTTATTACTTGAGATTCAATTTTTCTTATCTATTAGGACACGAACTGGGGTGGTTAGTACAACACCATACAATACAATACAATACAATACAATACAATACAATACAATACAATACAATACAGGAAGACGACACGTATTTGTTCACACCTAACATTCGATCTATATCACGATTCAGTTGAGACTAGTCATTTAAACAAACAAAACTTGTTATCCACTCATGGAGGATTTTCCTCAACATTCTCGAAATTATTGAACATGGGTTAGTTCCATGGTGTCTATGACACTTTACCCTACTTTACCTTACCTTACGTTATCCTATTCCACCTTATCATATTTATTGGAAATGATACAATAAATTCCGTCGCTTGACATTTTTCTTTTCCCAAGGAATGGTATGGCATGAGCCATGCTGCAACTCCCTCATTGCATTCTATTTTCTAATAATCTTGCTAGAGCTCGTGAAACTCAAGCACTATTACCATAGTTGTCACATGGACAAGTAAGACAAAGGATTTTCTCTACTTAGGATGATCGAGGTCCATAGAGTAGGGAATACATATTATATGGACGAAGACCACTGGTTGGTTTCCCCTCCTCAACGAATTTTTTTTTCCATTTAAAAATATGACCAATACACGCAAGAGGCATTACACCTTTTTGGTTTTGGTTATCCACATTATCATTTATTCAAACATGTATGAACAATACGGTCTTGAGGTTTCCATGACCGATTGATTGCATTCTTCATTCTTGGGCACATGATAGACTTTATTTATCCAAATACATGTCTAGATTCTTTTAATAGTGTGTATTAAAAAGATCATGGCGCCAAAAGAATCAATTGTTTAAGTTAAAAGTTATGTGTTGAAAACCATTGCTTTTACACAAGACGTGTTTTATACATGACATTGTTACACAAGACATTGTTATACATGTCATTTGACGTTGGTATACACAAGACATTTTTTTTGGTGGTTATTTGTAAGTGATGAGACGTGTGTAATATGATAAAAGCATGGTGGATACGCCGCTGGTACTTCCTATATATAAGTGCTTATATTATATTGCATATCGTGGTGTTATTCAAATCTCTTCGATAAAGACAAGACACGACATTTTTGCACAAGACACGACATCCTCTACACAAGACATAATATTCTATTTCGAGACATGATATATTTATACACTACATTTCTATTGGTTATTTATTTAACCATACATCATTCTTTTATATCATCTGATTTTCATATCTATTTTCATATGATTTTATAAAAGAACTCGATCATAACTGGAGCCAATGTTGATGGTTACACTTGATGCTTCCACGGTCTCTCAAGGGTTGTTCCATACTGGGTAACACCCGAATTCAAACACACTGAGTGTTACATTTTGTGTTTAGCCTCGGAGATCCGAAGCATGACCGCATCATCCCTCCCTACCTCGATCACTCAAACAATAACTCTCGCCATGAGAGAAATGAAGGCAATTGCCGCCATAAACGATTTTGGCACCAGGATGTATGCTGGTAACTTGCCGGAATCCTAAATGTGACAAGTGAGACGTTCATCATGAGGGCAATTGCAAAAGTGCCAAGAGTAGCAGTGTGCTGAGACCGGGCGCAAAACAAAGACTAGTAAGACGATAATACTTAAGAAGGGATCGAGCTAGTGAATAAGTGTGTGTGTGGCCAGAACTATGAATACTCCACAAAATCCCAATGATGTCATGAGTCAGTAACACTCTACGATCATCATGTATCAACTCTTTTAATACCAACACCTAGCTTAGCTAGTGTCTTTAAATGATAAGCATATACTCGAACTAGATTCATGTTAGTTAGACACACATTACTAAATCAACTTAGCTACTAGGGAATTAGCTGACTCTTGTCAAATCATTAAGAGTCACCGACACGTTTTCTATCAACCAAATTCATGCATGTGAAATGAGTTTCATGGCTAGTGACGGGATTGTCCTAGCTACAAATTGGGATTGGGTTATCCTACATCTAAACATAGGGATTGGGTTGTCCTCTACATTTGTACAGTGAAGTCCTTACTACATAGAATTCTAAATGTACTTGGCCTTGAGTCAAGTAAGCTAGACGTTTCCTCAATTCTATAAAATTGGCGAACGGTAAACCAGTCGAGTCTGGAGCTAAAATTCAATATCGATCTCTTACCCGTTCAGTTGGGTAGTTTCGAAGTAGTGGTTGGCATGGATTGGTTATCCGATAACCTAGCCAAAGTCTTCTGTCATGAGAAGATCATTCGCCTACCACTGCCGAACAAAGAGACATTTGTTATTCATGGAGAGAAGCACGACACACCATTGCGGATCATTAATTGCATGAAGGCACAAAGGTGCTTACGGAAAGGTTGTATTGCCTTTCTAGCACTTATTCTAGACAAGAAGGCCGTTGGGCCACAACTGACAGATATTCTTGTGATAAAATAATTTCATAAAGACTTGCCAGGACTACCACCATATCGACAAGTCGAGTTTCACATCGACTTGGTAACGGGAGCTTTACCCATAGCCAAATCTCCATGTCGATTAGCACCTTCTGAACCTTGTAGTTGACCGAATAAGGATGTTGTGAGTTCATAACCCCCACTCTTTACCGCTATACATCTTTATAAAGGTTTTTAGGGTGGAAAGACATGCAAGCTTTGCAAAAGTGCACAACATTTTGATGAATAAAAATTCATATTTCTAAACCATGTTACAAATGAATTTCCAACTAACTCAAATGGTTTATGAAAGGTTCTAGCTTCTACTCTAAGTTAGACTTACAATCTGGGTATCACCAATTACGAATTCAAGAGGAAAGCATACCGAAAACGGCTTTTAAAACTCGTTATAGTTATTACAAGTTTCTCGTTATGCCTTTTTGGGTTAACGAGCGCACTAGCGGTCTTTATGGATTTAATGAATCGCGTGCGCAAGCCATATCTCGACAAATTCGTCACAATATTCATTGACCACAATTTTTTTATATACTCACGATTGACAGATGAGCACGAACAACATTTGAGAACCATTTTCGAGCTACTAAAGATGGGGAAACTATACGTGAAATTTTCCAAGTGCGAATTTTGGATTCGCGAGGTACAATTCCTCAGGCATGTAGTGAACGAGAAAGGCATTCAAGTAGACCCAGCTAAGATTGAAGCAAATGAGGATTGGGAAGTGCCCAAGACTCCAACTGGACTCCGACAATTTTTTTTGGGATTAACGGGATATCATCGGAGATCTATTGAGATTTTTTTTTTAAAATTACTCAATTGCTAACCTCCCTCACCCATAAAGACAATAAATTTACCCCAATCGAAAAATAAGAAATAGCAATAAAACTTATTCTTAAGATTGGTGCATAGCATTTTACAATCTTATCATTATCCGACGATACCGATGACTTTGTTGTAAACTATGATGCTTCGCATCAAGGATTGGGTTGCGTACTCATGCAACGTGAAAAAGTTATCGTGTACATGTCGCGCCAATTAAAAAGTTCACGACAAGAACTATACCACTCTCGACCTTGAGTTAGGCGCGGTGGTATTCGCTTTAAAAATTATGGCGACATTATTTATATGGTACTCAATGCATTATTTTCACGGATCATAAAAGTCTTCAACACATATTCAACCAAAAAGAATTAAATATGCGTCAACGATGTTGGGTTGAATTGTTGAACGACTATGATTGTGAAATAAAGTACCATCCGGGCAAGGCGAACGTTGTAGCTGACGCCATGAGCCGCAAGGAGCGAGTTAGAACATTGAGAACTCAAGCATTAGAGAAGATGATTCACAAGCGCTCAAGGAAGAGCATATTCAAGTAGAAACACTTCGAGGCATGAAGGAACAATTAGTGCCGAAAGAAGATGGAACTTTATACATTATGGGTCGAAATTGGGTTCCATTCTTTGGTGGCCTTCGAGATGATATTTTCAGGAAGCACATAGGCCTAAGTATTGAAAGAATACTATTGGTGGCCTAACCTCAAAAGTGATATCGCGACTTATGTCGGAGAATGCTTGACTTGCGCAAAAGTCAAAGTCGAGTAGCAAAATCCCTCGGACTTGTTACAACAACCCGAGATTCCCGTTTGGTAATGGGAACAAATATCCATGGACTTCATTATGAAGTTATCCAGGACCTCATGCGGTCATGACATGATTGGGTAATCATCGATAGACTAACAAAGTCCGCACACTTCTTACCGATTCGAGAGGAGGATAGTACAGAGAGACTAGCGGAACCCTATCTCAAGGAAATAGTGGCTCGTCATGGAGTATGTCACACCCTTAAATTACCACTTAGGGAGTGTCCCTGTTAGGCGTGTGACTACTAGTAATGAGCCACCAATTACATTGAATCCATAAGTTTGAAATAAAGTTTCATCGTTTAATAGTAATAAAATCCAAACATAAGTAATTCGAAAACCATCAAGTTCAGCGGAAGCGTTAACGAAACATAATGTAAATATATTCCAACAACCATAATAAATAAATATTTGATAAATAAACCCATCAATGCCACCATGACCACTCACGCCCTCCAGCCAGCAAGTTCCTGTTCCCAAGTACCTAACGACCTGCGAGCATGTAACAAGTGTATCAGACAAAGCTGGCGAGTTCACAGTTTTAGAAAACGTTTGTTACCAGTTGTATGTAAAGCAGTTCAATAACCAATGCAAGTAATATTGTTAATATCTCAATTCCGAACAAGACGGCTCCTGATGTACATGACTGCCCTATCCCACGTACTCCTATCTAGTACTGGGCCCGACTGGGTCATTAGTTCACATCCGTCCTATCCAGGAGCGGTGTGAGGGTGCCAAACCTAAGTAGCGCTACCAACTAATACCCGAATAAGGGACTTACAAAAATGATAGGTGAGAATATTAACCAATATACCCGTTTTTACCCAAACCACTGACTGTCCCCAACCACTGGGACGCATGCTCGAATGTAGTGAACTCACCTTAGATTGCTCGGTATGTTAAGTCACATTACCCGTTCCAAGTTGGTCAACCAAACCCTACCGTGGTTACCAAAGATGGTCAGTTTCATGTATTCATCATTCACGTAACTAATCACACGCATTACTCAAGCAATAAACAACTAAACACATATCATCACGTGTGTCATAACAAGCATTCGGGTCATAGTACATTTACAACACAAGTCCAGGTTACACCAAAGCACATGTTAAGTGGTTCACTCCACCTTCAAGTAACCATGTAAGTCGCGACAAGAAAACATGCAAATCCACTTAACATGTAAACCCATATATCCCTTTTTATTATTAACAATCCCTTAGTATTATGCCACTAACAATCCAAAATCTCCTCCTTGATATTAATTCTCATCGGATCACATTTAATCAAGTTCAATCCTTATGTGCTTATTCATATAAGCCTACTGTTAATCCTCGGCCCAGATCATTACCCATCACAACTCTCATTGTTTTCTTGAAGTGCCGTAAGTAACGATCATCAAATCAAGATTTGGTTCCGATTAACCATTATGACGATTCAAAACAACAAATAGTTCATGGCATAATCATGTACATAACATCATTTACTCTAATCAATGTTTATGCATAAAACATCACCAACCTATTATATATATATAAATCTGATCGCAAAGACACATGGTACCTTATCAACATCAATTATCATATCATTATCTAATACTCAATAGTGCCTAGACCATCAATGACAACTTTATTAGATTACCCATCAAGTTTGATTAGATCAAGGCACACACATGGCTGCCACTTTCATTCAAAGTTGACAAGTTTGTACCACTTATCCTTACATGCATTGGACCACTAAAGGCTATTAATATCCATAATCAATTTATTTAACAAAAGGCATTCATCAAAATCAACCAATACACATAGAATAAGATGAAAAGATGGGACAGTCGTAGCATTGGTGCGGCCCAATAGAAGTTGATTCAGATCATAGTTGTCGGTCACCATTCAATTGAAATATCATTTCACTATTGTCAAATACTACTTGATTCGACCCATGTGTTTATTTATTTTATTGCGACATTGCACCTCAACTATACATCAAACAAACCACCATCAATCATTCACTATCACACATAACAATACCACATAAATATGAAAATCAATAAGTCAGAACAACTAACCAGGAACAGGGGGGGTCTACCACTGCCATGTGCGATTTGAGGAATCTAGGGTTTGGGGTATAGTTGTGTTGTCATGATACGTGGCCTATGTATGTATAAATGATAAGCCAAAGCCGGCCCCCTAATGCGAGACTCACTTGGGCTCCTCCAGGCCCAAACGCAGCTACTCATGGTTCCAAGTGTGAGTGTATATCGGCCCAATCATGTATGTGTTTGCTAAATAGACTTTTGGTGTAATTAGCTCAATTATATTTGGCCCAAATACCATGTGAACAAATCTAATATTAACAAGTTTGGAATGAGTAACAAGAGATTTGGATCACAAGGTTAAACGACACTGACCTCGAGAGTTTGGGTTGTCACATCATCCCCAACTTGAAAGAAATTTCGTCCCGAAATTTAGCATGTAGTTACTGAGGAAGTTAGTTAGGTTGCGTGGTTTTCCTGGTTTTCCTGGGGTGTCACATCATCCCCAACTTGAAAAGGGAATTTCGTCCTCGAAATTCACTAGTTGCATCAGCATTGATTCAGCAGATTCGTACGATTGCGGAAACTTAGTCTCGAGTTCCAACGAACTCTCATAATTGGAATTTGACAGCGCTCACAGATCTTAACCTCCTGGGGCATGATTTCAATAGGCACCTTGACAACAGCAACTTGTCATTAGCCTCAGACTCTAAGAAGGTAACACGAGCGTCTCGTCGGGCAAACACTGCTTTAGACTCAAGACATAAATGGCATCGCGTACGTTACCCAATTCGTCGGGTAACTCGAGCTTTAGGCGACATGACCGATTCTTTCCAGAACTCCGAATAACCCAACGTAACGTAAATTAAGGTTGTCACTCTTCCCCAAGCGTACCACACCCTTCCTTGGTGAGACTTTCAACACGATACGATCGCCTACAGCGATCTTCCAGCGTTTTCCCCAAGTTTATGAACTTTCCTGACGGTCACGCATTGCCGCCAATCGACTCCTGATCCAAACAACCTTCCCAAGAGTTACGAGTACCAGTCCTAGACCAGTAATTAAGTTGTCAACCATCTCAATCTAACAAGAAGGTCGGCATTATTGTCTAGGTAATGCCTCAACAGAGTTGTCTGGTTACCAAAATGATAGTTGTCGCAGTAGTACTCAACCATAGGTAAGAGTCCTTCCAATTTGGACCAAAGCTAGTCACACACATGCTCACGGCATGTCTTCGAGTGCCAGGAGAGTTCGTTTTCTCTGATTGTTTGCCCAACGGCGATAAGCAATGCTCTGGTCCTGACGTGAGCCGAGGGTGTTGTGTATTGCCTGACATAAATCATGCATAGATCAAGTTCGGAGGTAACAGGAGTCGGTACCCCGTGCCTAAAAGCCGCCTCTCTCAGAGGAACATTCACAACTGTGAAGACTCGTCAGTTTTCTTGATTGCAAGAAAGTGTGCCGGTAACTTGAGTCCATCAATGATCACCCAGGTGATAATGTTTCCGTTTCGAGTTGTAAGTAGACTAGTGACAAAATCCATGGCAGTCTTTTCTCATTTCCATACATGTGTTTCTAGTTGCTAATATCCCACCTTGACTTTCCCACATGTCAAATAGCGTTACCATGCGTGGCTATGTGGGCCTTCAGGCCCGGTCACCCGTACATGGTCTTCAGGTTCTAATACATCCTATCAAAACTCAGATGAATAGGATATCGAGGCCCGTGTGCTTCGCCTGCACTAGTTCCCTAAGGTTGTTGTATAGTGAGGTCCATATTCGTTCTATGAAGTAGCAAATGTCGTCCGACCTGCCAAATGTTGCTTCCCATGCTCCGCATGGGTCAATCTTGAGAACTCTCTCTTCCTTCAGTTCCTCAATTTGAACGAGGCGAGTCTAATCATGTAGATTAGAATTGATAGTGAACTGCAAAGCTCGTACACGTTCAGGTTTCACTGTCGTATCCCTCCAAAGGTTCCATTCAGCGTTGCCATCACATGTTAAGTTCTCTTGAAACGAGGGTACACGGGAGGCCCTTGTGATCGGTCTAAGTGGTGTGTTTGGTACCGTCCAAGTAATGCCTCCAACCCAAATCCAAAGGCCATGGGCTCCATCGCAGGTTGTGACTCATACCATTCTCCTTGTAACTCCACTATGTAAGTCATCGCCTTCTCGTGTTGCATCGGCGTGTAACTAGGACTCTGATTCGAACCATCATGGTATACCACTAAATCACCCGCACCCTCAGGTAGAGACGATGCTCAGTGTATTGCAGAGTTGGGATTCGAAAGCTGAAAAGACGTCCTCCTGTTTTGTCTCCCACGAACACAGTACCCTGCTGTGCTAAAGAGATTTATGCTGCGCGATCTTCGAAAATCCTGTGATGAATATGTGATAGCATCTAGTGAGACCAAGAAATTGTTGTATCCTCGAATGGATCTTTGGTGTCGATCAGTCTTTAACCAAAACGGGTCTAGCGAGATCCACGTGCATTCCCACTTCGTTGATTATATGATCAAAAAGGTATCCCTCGCATCCAGAAGTTACATTTATCAAGACTTCACGTGGTGTGGATCCTCCTTTAGGAGCTCTCAAATAAGACACAAAGCTGCCCATGATGTTCCTTTCTCCTGGAAATGATTCAACATGTCGGCAGTAAGCATGGTCGATTCATGTGATCCATACAGCTGCTGGTGGACTGTAAGCCACAGACCTTCACCGGGACTGAAGGGGCTGTGGGACTCTTGAGATGGTTCGAGAAAGCAGAGTCCGTGTTTGCTATATGTAACTGTCCCGCTGGGGACAGGGTGAAATATGTTGCGGGTACCTTGGCGGATGGTGCCCTAACGTGGTGGAATGCCCAAGTGCAGTTGCTGGGCATCGAGACAGTGAATGCCACAACTTGGGATGATTTTAAAGAACTGATCAGGGAGGAGTATTGTCCTCGAGATGAGGTCCAGAAGTTGGAAAACGAGTATTATGACTTGAAGATGGTAGGATCTGAAGTCGAAGCGTATGTGAAGCGATCGTATGAACTGGCCGACATGTGCCCGAATTTGTCGCGGCCTATGTCTCGGAGGATTGAGTTATTCATCAAGGGGCTGCCTCCACGTGTGAAGAGTTTGGTCACTGCAGCCCATCTCAATGATTTGACACAGATTGTCCGTTTGACCCACAAGATTGTGGATCAAGAGGTAGAGAGTAACTCGTTACCACCGCGTGTTTCAACCACTACTGCTGCTGCACCCACTGCCACTGCGTCCGCTAATGATAACAAGCGGAAGTGGAACGATTACGACAAAGCATCTAGTGCGGGTCAGACTCAGAAAAGGCCAGAAAACAATAGCAATCGCAGCATCAGCCAGTCGTCTTCTGTCAATCAAGGCCAGGGAGGTAGCCAAAGTCAGGGTTCGTATGTAGGGAGGAAGCCACGGTGTAACAAGTGTGGCTATCATCATTTCGGGCAGTGTGGACGGGTATGTAACAGGTGTGGTAAAGCGGGCCACGAGGCCAAAGATTGTAGGGCCCCACAGCCCAAACACCAGCAGCAACAGAACCAGAGACAGCAGGGACAACCACCCCAGCAGAATCAGGGCTTCAGAAAGGGGTGCTATCAGTGTGGTGACGAGGGTCACTTTAAGCGGGATTGCCCTCAGTTAAATCAAAACGCTAACGACAACAACCGCCCGAATAACAACAATGCTGGGAACAACAACAACAATGGCAACAATGGGGGTAATGGTGCTCGGGGCAGGGTGTTTCAGCTTGGAGCAGGGGATGCTAGGAATGACGGCAATGTTGTCACCGGTACGTTTCCTGTAAACAATCATATTGCTTCTGTGTTATTTGATTCTGGTGCCGATTGGAGTTATGTGTCCCTAGAATTTAGTCGACGATTGGGGATAACCCCAACACCCTTAGAAGTTAAACAAATAGTAGAACTAGCCGATGGTAAAACGATAGAAGCTTCGCATGTTCTTTTTGGGTGTAAACTAGATCTCGTGGGTCAAGTGTTTGATATTGATCTCCTTCCTGTCACCCTCGGTAGTTTCGATATAGTGGTTGGTATGGATTGGTTGTCTAAGCACCAAGCTGAGATTCTGTGTAAGGAAAAGATTGTGCGTATCCCTATCCCTGATGGAGAGCCATTGTTGGTTCAGGGGCATCGCAGTGGTGTGATGGTTGGCATTATCTCGGCTATGCAAGCGCAGAAATACCTACGAAAGGGGTATCCTGCAATTCTGGCACTAGTTACTGATACTCCGTCTGAAGAGAGAAAGATCGAGGATCTGCCAGTTGTATGTGAATTTGCTGATGTATTTCCTAAGGAACTCCCAGGTTTACCTCCTCACCGTCAAGTAGAATTTCAGATCGATCTTGCACCAGGAGCAGCTCCAGTTGCTCGTGCTCCTTACCGTCTAGCACCTGGAGAGTTGCAGGAGCTGTCTAATCAACTGCAAGAGTTATTGGACAGAGGATTTATTCGACCCAGTTCTTCGCCTTGGGGAGCCCCAGTGCTATTTGTGAAGAAGAAGGATGGATCCTTTCGGATGTGTATTGATTATCGCGAGCTTAACAATGTGACGGTCAAGAATCGTTATCCTTTACCCCGTATCGACGACCTGTTTGACCAGCTGCAAGGGTCAAGTTTTTATTCTAAGATCGACTTAAGGTCGGGCTATCATCAGGTACGAGTTAGAGAGGAGGATGTCCCAAAGACGGCTTTTAGGACGCGTTATGGGCATTACGAGTTTTTGGTCATGCCGTTTGGGATGACTAATGCACCAGCGGTCTTCATGGATCTTATGAATCGCGTGTGCAAACCGTATCTTGACGACTTTGTTATTGTTTTCATCGACGACATCTTGATCTACTCCAAGAGCGAGGACCATGAGCGACATCTACGTCTTATCTTGGAGCTCCTGAGGAAGGAGCAGCTTTACGCGAAGTCTTCTAAGTATGATTTCTGGATTCGAGAAGTACACATTCTTGGGCATATTGTTAACGAAAAGGGGATACACGTGGATCCTGCTAAGATTGATGCTATTAGAAATTGGTTGGCACCGAATAATCCTTCGGAGGTGCGACAATTTCTTGGTCTTGCAGGGTACTATCGTCGGTTTATTCAGGATTTCTCGTAGATTGCTCAACCTCTTACCTCCTTGACGCAGAAGAACGTTGTTTATTCTTGGGGAACGAAGCAGGAAGATGCTTTCCAGCTCTTGAAGCAGAAGCTATGTAGTGCGCCGATTTTATCTCTCTCTGAGGGTACCGGGGATTTTGTGGTATTTTGGAGGCATTATCTGTACGGTACTAAATGCACTATCTACACCGATCACAGAAGTCTTCAGCATATCTTCGACCAGAAGGAATTGTTTATGCGGCAGCGTCGTTGGATAGAGCTTTTGAACGATTATGAGTGTGCCATCAAGTACCATCCGGGGAAAGCTAATGTCGTAGCCGATGCCCTTAGTCGAAAGGAAACGAAGCCTAAGCGTGTTCGTGCTCTACAGCTTACTATTCACTATGGTCTACCTGCTCAGATTCGTTCCGCTCAGATCGAGGCATTGAAAGAAGAGAACATCGAGGCTGAGTACTTACGGGGCATGGAAAAACGGCTTGTGGAGAGATCTGACGGCATTCATTATTACTTTATGGAGCGAGTATGGGTTCCTTTGTATGGTAATCTTCGAGAGCTTGTGATGGATGAGGCGCACAAGTCTTGGTATTCTGTTCACCCGGGCTCAGACAAAATGTATCAGGATCTTAGGGTCATGTATTGGTGGCCAAAGATGAAGGCTCACATTGCAACATACGTAAGTAAGTGTTTGACTTGTGCTAAAGTCAAAGCAGAGTATCAGAAACCCTCGGGTCTACTTCAACAGCCAGAGATACCCATGTGGAAGTGGGAGCAGATCGCCATGGATTTCGTTACAGGGTTACCGAGGACTCAGGCTGGGAACGATACTATTTGGGTGATTGTCGACCGTCTCACGAAGTCAGCGCATTTTCTGGCAATCAAGGAAACAGATAAGTTTTCGCAGCTTGCAGCGGTTTATCTTCAGGAGGTTGTTTCTAGACACGGTGTGCCAACTTCAATCATTTCAGAATCGAGATCCACGTTTTACTTCTGAATTATGGCAGTCTATGCACAAATCGTTCGGTTCACGGCTCGATATGAGTACCGCTTATCACCCACAGACGGATGGTCAGAGTGAGCGCACCATCCAGACACTTGAAGACATGCTGCGAGCGTGTGTGATTGACTTCGGGAAAGGCTGGGAGAAACATCGGTCGTTGATCGAGTTCGCATACAACAACAGCTACCACACTAGCATTCAGGCAGCTCCGTTTGAAGCGTTGTACGGACGGAAATGTCGTTCTCCTCTTTGTTGGGCTGAGGTGGGTGATAGTCAAATCACAGGTCCAGAACTCGTAGTTGATACGACAGAAAAGATTGCACAGATACGACAACGCATGGCGGCAGCTCGTGACCGTCAGAAAGTATACGCTGATAAAGACAGGAAACCACTCGAGTTCCAGGTTGGGGATCGAGCGCTACTCAAAGTTTCACCGTGGAAGGGTATGGTTCGTTTTGGCAAACGAGGCAAGCTCAATCCGCGATATGTCGGATCATTCGAGGTCATTGAGAAGATAGGCAAAGTGGCCTACAGACTGAACTTACCAGCTGAACTCAGTGCAGTTCACAACGTCTTTCACGTGTCGAATCTGAAGAAGTGTCTGTCAGATGAGACCCTCATAGTTCCTTTGAAGGAGCTCACTATCGACGAACAGTTGCGATTCGTCGAGGAACCAATTGAAATCACGGACCGGGATGATAAGGTCCTCAAGAACACCAGAATACCGCTTGTTCGAGTTCGTTGGAACTCCCGTCGTGGCCCAGAGTTCACTTGGGAACGAGAAGATCAAATGAAACTTAAGTATCCCCAATTATTCGGAAACAGTGCAACCACTACTGAGGCTGAAGCTACTACAGAATTTCGGGACGAAATTCCAAATCAACGGGGGGATGATGTGACACCCCAGGAAAACCAGTAAACAACACAGCACAACTAGCTTCCTCAGTAACCGTATGCTAAATTTCGGGACGAAATTTCTTTCAAGTTGGGGATAATGTGACAACTCGAGTTTCCAAGGCTCCATCTTCGTAATATTTCGTGTTAATTGTTTATGTTGCTTGTTTACACGACTAGTTGTTTCGCAACTCTGCACGTTTATAATACGTTACACCGTGCTGTGATGTATATTTGATGTGCAACATAAGTGTATTCGTTATATGCTTGTATGATTGGTTTGTATATGTGTATTAGGTGTATATATGTTATACATATTGGATTTGTATGAGTATTTGAAACATGGAACCTGTTTAACATCCCTAGCCGAAAACAAGTCCCCCACGAAACCACTTGGTGTCTTCGTCTGAGTGTGGGCCGGCGAAAACAGGAACTGGGCTTTGGCCCAGTAGCGAACAACTATAGCAATCCTGTTATAAGCTATACGATTAGAATTTAATCACAAAACCCTAGAACCTTACTCACTTGTGCGACGGCAACTGCTAGACTCCAAGTTCTCCTTTCGTTCAATCTGGTACCCTTTTCCACCTCGGTTAGTCTGCACTATTGTTGAATTTCTGCATGATTTCCGTAGTATAACTATCACATGTCTGTGTGTACTTGATTGATTTAGTTCCATTGTCAATATTTTAAAACTACAAACTCTCTAATGAAACAAAAGAGTAATCGGTCCAATCATAATCTCCTTCTGAATGATTTATCAAAGTTGTCAGCTATTGTTGTGATGGTTAAGTGATACGTGAATCCATGTATGGATAATGTTAGCATGTGCAGCCATTAATATGAATTATATGATCGACCATGTGTCCTGTTAATAATGATTCGGTTTGCAAGAGAATTAATTAACATAACCTTAGTCAAACCCACTCCAACTAATTCGGTTGCAATTGTCGGCTTTTGGGTGGTCGATTGGCTGGTGAAATTGATAGTTGCTTCATGAAGTTCATGGTTAATTATTATGCATGTGGTATGCTTTGAAATAGCAGCCAAATTTAGATAAAGGTCATGAATGCTTGTCAGACATCTTATTCATATTGACATAGGAATTGTCAAGGCATGTGATAACCCATATGTATGCCACTAGTATTTGTCTAGCATGTATATTTAATAATAGATTATGTGGTCACCTGCTAGTTGGTTCGATATGCACATAAATTGGGATCTATGCTAGTCTGTTAGTTGGTTTGATTTAGGTTTGATGTTACTGTGATACTTGTTACATGCGAAACATTACGAACATGAACTGATTTAATACACGTGCACTATAGGACGTGATTGATTACTTTCAAGCACATAGTTAGCATACCGAGCAAACCTAAGGTGAGTTCACTGCACTTTTCTAAGCATGCGTCCCGGTGGTTTGGGACATCTGGTAAACGTTTCTAAAGGGAATACTGGGTAAACTGTTATTTGGGATGTTGGTTATTGAACACAGAGTCGATCATCTACCGTGTTGCCTGTAAGGCAATGGGGTAACTAGTTGATAGCGCTATTAGGTTTGACACCCTCACACCGGGCCGTAAGGATGGGCGTGATCTAGTTACCTGGACATCATTACCAATGTTTGGTTAGGGGCATTGGGGTTGGGCACACTCCCAGGTTATATTGGGCACACTCCCATGGTATATATTGGACACACTTCCAGTATATAAGACTCCCCTACGTTAATAAAAATCCCAAAACGAAACGATGAGTTGACTTAACAGATATCTGGTAACTTCACACGTTAATAAAACCTTGAACTCACCAGCGTCGTCTGACACACTTGTCTGCATGCTTGCAGGTCGCTAGAATTCGTGATGTGGACTTGCTATCTGGGAGTGCTGGAGTGGTCATGGATCGAGGCTCTTGGATTAACTTATAATTGAAACGTTGGTTTTGAACATTTACTATGAAACAATTGTTAAACGATTTACTATATGCTTCCGCTACACAACTCTTTAGGAGTAACCCTATGTTTGATATTTTCTATTGGTAATTCATGACATGTTTTATTTAAATATTTATCATTGGTTCAATGTGATTGGTGGCTCGAACTCTGATGAGTAACACGCCTCGCGGAGTTCCCGCAGGGGGTATTTTGGGGGTGTTACAACTCATTTGACTCGTAATGAAGATTGTTTTAAATTAATAAACTTTTGTTAGGACAATTTATTTTTTTGAAAGGTAATGCAAACTTTTATTACTTAACAAAGACCCACAGCAAAATGCTACCGGCCTGGTTGTGTATAGTATTTCTCAACTTGTGACAACTGGCACTTTTTCATGTAATTCCGTACGATGTGAACAGTAATTTTTAATATATGGTTGTGCATGTTGGACTTATGATATGAATGATTTCATGATTTACTTTCAAAAGACTCACAAATACATTACATGATGCATATTACTTACTGTTGTTAAATGCAACTTGAAACAGTTAAATTAGTGCACATAACGAAACTAGCACAATTATCAGATAAACTAGTAATGTTGACAGGAGTTCAGTACTCAGACAGACATCATGTTAGGACACAGATTGAGGCTCAGAACCAAGATTTACACTAGAATTCTATGTAGGAAAGTAAGGGTTATGAAACTGCCTTTCGAGTGACGAATGAACACTAAAAAGTACCCGAAACACACTCTGAATGCAGAATTCTGCAAAATTTAGCAAAAATCAGCAAATGAACATCAAAATATTGTGCAGGGACAAGGTTTAGATGTACAGAATAACTTGTAAAGTGTCGGGAATGAAAACTGTCATAAAAGGCATAACTCACTAAACTGCGTAGTTTAGCACCTTAATGAACCGGTCCAAACGAATAATCGGACACTACCCGAAACACCAAAATTAAACCAGAAGCGTTGTTTCAACATCATAAGACTAGTTGTTAACACTAAACACCTTTTTGCACATCTAAAACCCCTAAACACATTTAAACCCTAACTAAACACTTAGATTCTAACCAAGTTAACTAACCAACATTTGAAATCAAACTAAACACCCCCCCCCATGGCCGGTTACAAGAGTGCCCCACACCTCCACAATTTCTTGAATATTTTAATTGAGCATGTTGGGAGATATTAAGCATAAGAACTATTGTGTAATTACTTGTTGTAGGATAAAAGAACATAAATCCATTAGTCTTCACAACACTTTCATTTCTCAAAAATTCAAACAACAAACTCCCTTCTCCCTCTCCATAACCTACGGCCAAGCACCCCCCAATTCCATCTCCATTTTTCTTCATCCTCCAAGCTAATCCAAGCATATTCTAAGGTGAATTAAGCATAGTTAAGAAGGTTGCAAGCAAGGAAACTTGAAGGACCAACTTGAGGAGCTATTAATCATCACTTTTCTTCTTCATCTTGCATCTTGTTCATCCCTAGCCTTTGTGCTAGTAGTAAGTCTTCTTGATCTTGTTTTTACGCCTTATTTTAGTGGTTAAAGTATATAAGTAACTAAAAATCTAAATATCACACCAAAACAAGAAGATGAACATAAAAATAAAACTCAAAATCATAAAGATCTAAGTTGTTTATTGTATGTGATGAACTTGTTTGTTGATTTCTTGAGTGTATGGTGTAGATCACCACATAAAAGATTACTAGATGATGATTTAAAACATGATCTAGCAAGAATGAGGATGGATCTTGAAAGATCCATGTTGATCATCCTTTATGTTAAGTATGAACTTGAATATAAACATGATTTTGTGAAGAATGATGATTCCTACAAGTTGTAAGATGTAAAAGTGAAAGATTTCAAAGATAAAAGTTTCAAGAAAAACAAAGTTTACTTCAAGATTTACATGATTTGGTTTTAAAAGAAAATAAACATGTTTTAAGTGTGAAAATGGAACTAGCAAGGTATAGAAGACATGAAAAAATCAAGCAAAAGAATTTTTGTAAAAATGTGTTACAAGTTGTGAAGATTGAAATTTTGTAAAAATGATTTTTATGAAATGAAAATCATGTTTTTAGTGTTAGTAAACCATGTTATACATCATGTTAAAATACTACAAGATTTTATAAATCTTCAAGTTCATACCTTCATGTAGAAATATGTTTATGGCATAAGGTAAGTGTAGGAATGTTGTTGATGAGTTTTTGAAAAAGAAAATGATATGCTATAAGCATGGACACCTCCATTTTCAAAGGAAACTATGGAAATTTTTTTGTAAAAAGTCAACACTTAGAAAATATTTTTAAACAAGTGCTTACAAATGATTTTGGATCATGGTTTTAAACATAAAAATTTACCATAAATTTTGTTATAAAAATTACAAGTATTGGAGGTTGATTTTCAAGAATAATAAAAATGACTAAGTATATATTTAGGAAAATATATATTTAAAAGTCACAAAATTATGTGCTACATGTATATTACTTGTATTAGTTATACTAAAAATTAGGAACTTGAAAAATAATATACCACACCAAAATACTAAAAATTGTAATTTGAAGCATTACAAAAATCACAAGAAAATAAATATATAACTTACACACAAATATTGGACGTTTCGGACAATGGACACTTTGGACTATATATATATTCCAGAAATTTAATTCGTATCTTGACAAATTTGGTGAACGGTATTCCCGAAACCGAACAAACGACAAAGTATTAATTTTTACAATTATTACAAGAATATATCATATTTTGTCAAATTAGAAAATATATTATTTTTGGAGTGGAAGAAGTATGTATGTTCATAAACAACTCAAAAATATATTATTTTGGTGAAAACTAAAAATATATGTTTTTCTAACTTTGATCTTAAAAATATATTACTTTAAGATTTATGTGGATGTATACATATTTTTATCAAATAAAATCATAGACATTTTTCTATAAAATTCTCTTAAAATATATATATTTTAATAATATAAAGTTGGTATTTTTTTAATTATGCAAAAACAATATTCCGGCAAATTATACATAAATTAAGTATAGAATACGTAATAAATACAAGAAAATACGTATTCCTATACATATAAATACTTACCGACATACACTACCAACACTTGGTAAAATACCCATATACAAGTATTATGCCTAAATATGAAAATACAAAAAAACATTCATATAATATAAGTATACCTATACTTTTTTTTTTGGGTAAAGGGTTACCCCGGTGATTTTATAATATAACCAAAACGAAACAAGTAGGAAGGCAGAGTTACCCCCTAGTTCTCTTCGCGACATACCGCAAAAGAGCAAAACAAGAAAACAGCCAATATAAACCAGTCACTCTAGACATTACAATACTAATAACATAAATCTTCAGTCTTCATCCAAAAGATCTTCATTAGTAAGCTTCCACTCCTCCAAAAATCGTTTGACATTTGTTTTTCTCTTATACTTGAAAGATATTAACTTTGTTCTGACAGTGTTTATCACAATATCAACAATCTGCTTAGGGGGTCGCAACCTGTTACTAAAGAATCTTGTGTTTCTTTCACTCCAAATAGTATACGCCATAGCCCCCACCAGAAGTTTACTAGCAACCGCAAGAGCCGCTTTGGATTTCGCTCTCGGAATCAGCCAATTGGATATATCTTCCCATGTCTCTTGGACCGACTGCATTCCCACTTTGTTCCGAACACTAAGCCAAATAAATTTCGAATATGCACACTGAAAAAATAAATGCTCATGTGTCTCTTGATCCGCAAAGCATAGCAAGCAACACATCTGGTTCATTGAACCCGTAACCTTCTGGTTCCATTTCAGAATGCGATCTTGAGTCCACAGTTTCCTCTTAAAAATAAGCCAACATATGAAAGCATGTTTAGGAATGTTAAAAGACGACCACACAACATTCGACCAATCAGCAGTATCATTTCGGATACGCATAGCATTCCACACTTCCTTGGACGAGAAAGGGACTAAGTTACCATCCGAATTCAGCCACAATACTCTATCCTTTGCACTTGTCAGATTCAGCGGATTAAGCTGAAACAGATTCGGGTATACCCTTCTCCAATCATCCGGCCACATCCAACCACCATTTTGAACTACATCCGCAACTTTTGACTTGATGGATAGACCATATCTAGCCATTTGTCTAGGAGTAACAATATTAGCAAGAGGACACTCCGCACTCCATTTATCAAACCATAGAAAAGTAGACTGACCATTACCGATTTTTGACCAAAAGAAATCACGAAATATATGTCGATATCTCAATAATTTCTTCCAACCCCACGGGGAGTTTACTTGCACCGGAATATCCCAAACACTACGGCCCCGAAGTCTATAAATCCCAACCCAGGTCGTCCATAAAGAATTCCTCCCCGATAATATACTGTAAATATGATAGGCCATAAGGGATTTGTTTACCTCCGCAATACGTCTGATTCCCAAACCCCCCTCCACTTTTGGAAGGCATACCTCCTTCCAAGCCACTTTAGCTCTCCCCTTAGAGACTGTGCCATACCCCCAAAGAAACCTTTTCATTTTGCTCTCCATATCCTTTATAATACTAGTTGGTAAAATAAAAACTGAAGCCCAATACACATGGATAGAGGAAAGCACCGAAAGGACTAATTGAAGCCTACCAGCAAACGATAGAAACCTGTTCTTCCAACCTGCAATGCGTTTGTTCATACGTTCCACTAACACCCTGCAATCTTTGATCAACAGTCTAGAAGCCAGCAAAGGAACCCCCAAGTATTTCATGGGTAACTTTCCTTCTTCAAACGGAACCAAATCAGCAATCCTGGATTTGACGGAACTAGAAACATTACAAAAGAAAATGGAGCTTTTGGAACTACTGGGGACGAGACCAGATACCCCCTCAAAGTTCTTCAAGGACTGCATGATCATCTTAACTGAGCCGACATCTCCCCTAGCAAATAATAATAAGTCATCCGCAAAGCATAAGTTTATTATCATTTGTTTCTCACACTTGTTATGAAATCTAAACGAGGAGTCCAAATCAGCTGCTTTTGCAAGCATCAACGTTAGCACTTCCATCACCATAGTAAATAAGTACGGAGACATTGGATCACCCTGACGTAACCCCCTCTTTCCTTTAAAGTATCCATGGACATTCCCATTTATACTTAAAGAAAAGGAAGTAGTGGTGACACATTCCATAACCCAGGAAATAAAAATAGGCCGAAATCCAAAACCATGAAGAACATCCCTAAGAAATCCCCAATCCACCGTATCATACGCTTTTTGAATATCTACTTTCATAGCACATCGAGGAGGACCATTTGAACGATGATAATTATGCATGAGCTCCTGCGTAAGCATTATATTATCAGATATCCTTCTCCCCGGAACAAACGCCGATTGGTTGTTGCTAATCAAATCTTTCAACCCTTCAAGAATCCGAGTCGTTAAAATCTTACTTATCGCCTTATAGACAACATTGCAACATGAGATAGGCCTGTAATCCGTAACAACTTCGGGAGTATTCACCTTAGGAATGAGAGCCAAAAAGGTATGGTTAATCTCTTGAAGCATTCTACCCGACTCAAAAAAATCAATCACAGCATCAGTAACCTCACTACCAACAATAGGCCACGCCTTTTTAAAGAACCCAGACGTAAAACCATCCGGTCCCGGCGCCTTATTCTCACTAACTGAAAAATAGCAGCTTTTACCTCCTCTTGTGTCACTGGCCGACACATATTGTTTGCCACTAGAGGATTTAGAGAGTTCACAAAAACTTCTCGGTTCACTTTACCAGCCATAGTCCTATTTTTACCCAGAAAACCTTGAAAGTAATTAACCAGAGCTGATGAAACCTGATCACCTTCATACAACACCCCTTCCGTGTCTTTGATAACATTAATTTTATTTACATGGTTTCGGCACTTCAAGACATTATGAAAGAAAGCTGAGTTCGAATCTCCAGCTTCTAACCATTTTTGTTTCGCCTTTTGTTTCAAAAATCTTTCCTCATCCAACGAAGCTTCCGTATACTTCTTAATGCTCACACTTTCAGCTTCCTTAAGAACCGAGTTGAACGGATCAGAATCCAAGGCTTTCTGCAGATTATCCAGCTCATCTTTAAGTTCAAGCACCTTCTTATGAATGTTTCCTTGTTTGCGCAAAAGCACTCTTAATGGATGCTTTAACCCCTTAAGTTTCTTGACAAGACGAAACATCGGCACTCCCAACACTTGTAAATTCCAGCCATTTCTAACAACATCCATAAATTCATTTTTATGTGTCAAGAAATTTGCAAATTTAAACGGTTTTGGTCTCACCCGAGCAGCCTTTTGCATTTTCAACAGACCTGGGCAATGATCAGATACACCATTCGGAAGAAATACCGCGTAAGCATCTATAAATGTATCCACAAAACTAATATTTGCCATAATTCTGTCCAACTTCTTTCGAACCCCAATGCCGTTTTTCGGACGTTGATTCCACGTAAAATGCATCCCATGAGCTCTAACATCAAAAACCTCGATCACATTCACACAATCATTAAATTCCCTCATAGCAGCCGTGTGAGTAGAAGATCCAAAACATTTGTCATTTAAGTTCAATGCAACATTAAAATCGCCCATAATTATCCATGGCCTCAATTGCACCACTCCTTTATGCATTGTTAAAGAATGCCTATACTTGAAAATACATATATGACAACCGTATGACAAAACAAGTTAAAAATATATTATTTTTAACAAATGCCCCCCGAATAATTGTATGGAAATAATTTAAGTTAAAATATCATTATTTTAACTAATATATATATATATATATATATATATATATATAATTTGGAATTATATAATTACGTATACAACATACACCAAGCATGTAACTCAAAGTATACCAAAATTCCAAAATAAGTCTTAATAAATAACTAAGGCTAAGAGTCGTTACACGACCTAAGTGTCTAAAAACTTAGCACGTGTGTAGGTAGTAGTACGACTTAAGGACATCCACTTTGAGTACACGAGGCTACGGACGCAAATTTGTGAGTTCATGTCCTCCTTTTCTCTTAATTGTTTTCGGATTTATAACTCTCGGGGGTGAAATACATGTTTCAATGGTATGGTTTAGCTAAGGAATGAACTGTTAGATCCTGTGGATGGCTAGGTGTCACACCCCGACCGCGTAAAACAACAAATCGCGGCGGAAACATCGGGGCGTGTTGCGACATAATTAATTGTCTCATAACCATGGCATACAAAGTTTTATTTATTTATTAAACAAGGGTGTTTCATTGTTTCAAACAGGTAATTAAAGAGTTCAGAACATAATTAAACATAGTCTAACTTCTTTTAAAGTTTCTAAGGCACAGGTCCGCCCTAGTATCATGAT
>JARYGA010041044.1:0-24371 GCA_030545235.1 Helianthus tuberosus | reverse complement strand
ATTCGAATCATATCACATAATCATGAATAAACACAACACAATCAACCATCATATATAACATCGCATGATTAACATTCCGAAGCATACACATATCAACCGATTTAACGAGCATTCGGTTCCAGATTACTAGTATACATACTAACTTAACAATTGCGCCTGTCATCCGTATATGAACACACACATCAGCCGATTAACAAACATGAAGCCGATTAGCATTTATACAAATCCGATTTAATCATACAATCTCAGCATCTTACAATCCTGTATAGCATCTAATCACATGGACCGAATACCTAGTATTATTAATCCATATTACTAGCATAAAACCCTAGTTCATACATGACAAGATCACCTAGCATGGCAACTAGATAACAATGAAATACTAACCAGAAGTGTGATACGACAAGCTTGATCGAGAGAAAATGCTTCGAGGGAACAAGGCTGCCTTCGGTTCGGATTGAGAGAAAGTGTGTGTGTGTTCTAGGGTTTGTGTGTGTGTTAGGATGTTTGGTAAAAGTCTGAGATGGTTACAACCATCTCATGTGATAATCGACTAGGGGGATGGGCCGAACCCAACTTGGGCTGTCCATTGGTTTCGAGTACAAAGCATACGGCCCAACTAACTAAGCAACCGTTCCACTTGTGCGGTCGGGTGAGTGTTGTGCGGTTGGATCATATTGTGCGTTTGGGCCATATATACATACATACGTTACATAACACAAAGCACATAATCATAACAAATCATACATTAGATCAATTAATATAGCTCACATCAGCACGTATCATTACACAAAGTAGGTTCGAATTACGAGTTGTCACATTATCCCCAAGTTGAAAGAAATTTCGTCCCGAAATTTAGCACGTACTCACTGAGGAAGCTAGTTAAGTTGCGTGGTTTTCCTGGGGTGTCACACGTTGTATCGTATTAACTCGCAAAACTTAGAACGAAGCGTAAAACAGAACGCAAAAATGTTGAACTACACACGCACGTTGTATGGTATTAACTCGCAAAACTTAGAACAAAGCGTAAAACAGCACGTATAAATGTTGAACCACACACGCACGTTGCACCGTGTAAACTTGCAAAATTTAGAACAAATCTTAAAACGAAAAATTTGTGAAATACGAAAAGTGTAGGGGAACAAAGTTGAGAGTAAAAAAGTTATGAGGTTAAATTGAAAAGATGAAAAATTTTCGGTTAAAACTAAAAACTCAAATAGTTTTGGATTAAAAATAATTCATCAAATACTTTTGGACTAAAACTAAAAAATTCAACTTTTTTTTTTTTGAAAAACTCTCCAATAAGCATAAGCATGATGTACAACACCTTATACACAAGTAAGTTGATAATTTATAGTATTTAAAATAAAGTTAAAATGTTCATATTATATTCATAAAAACCCATTGTATTAATTTGTTCATATGTTTACCTACATATATGACATACAAATATATAATTTCTATAAATAAACAGAACTTGTTCATATTTTATTTTATTTTTTTATTTCTACATAGATGAATAAACATTGTACTTTAATCATTTTCTTATATTACAAAAAGTGTTAATATTGAAGAAATAGTATATTAATTTGTTTTACATATTCTATTCTATATGAGTTGGTTCTTTTGAGTTTATTCTTGGATTTATTCATCAGCTTTGTATTTTAGATTTTTAAACTCGTTTGTAACTATAACAAGATATCCCTCTTATTAATATTTGAACATACATCTTTTGACAGTTACAGTTATTGGCGTAGGCTTGGTAACATTATCAGTCGTCATAATCTTATGCTTGAGAAGGAAAATTAAAATGAGGAAAAATGCAAAGTACAATGTCAAAGTTGAAATGTTTCTAAAGAATCATGAATTCCTAGCTCCAAAAAGGTATTCTTATGCACAAGTTGAGAAGATAACAAGGTCCTTTAAGGTCAAACTAGGCAAAGGTGGTTTTGGTACTGTATATAAAGGAGTGCTAAGAAACCAAAACCAAGTAGCAGTGAAGGTTTTAAATGAAGTGAAGGGTAATGGGGAAGATTTCATTAATGAAGTTGCAAGTGTAGGTAGAACTTCCCATGTTAATATTGTAAGCCTTATGGGATTTTGTTTGGAGGGTCGCCAAAGAGCTTTAATCTACGAATTCATGCCCAATGGTTCCCTAGAGAGGTTCATATACAATCAAAGTTCTTCGAGTAGTAGCCAACTTGGATGGGAAAAGTTGCACCAAATTGCAATTGGGATTGCTAGAGGTCTAGAATATTTGTATAGGGGTTGTAGCACACGGATACTACATTTTGACATAAAGCCACATAATATCCTATTGGATAATGATTTTTGTCCTAAGATATCTGACTTTGGCATGGCTAAGTTGTTCCGTGAGAAAGAAAGCAAGATATCCGTGTCCCATATGAGAGGAACGCCTGGTTATATTGCTCCTGAAATATTTTCTAGGAACTTTGGAGAGATTTCTCACAAATCAGATGTATACAGTTATGGAATGATGATTTTAGAAATGGTCGGAGGGAGAAAAAATATTGAGGTTGGAGTTGATAATACAAGTGAGATATACTTTCCTCAATGGATATATAAGAAGATTGAAATGCATGATGAACAACTTGGACTGAATGAGATTGTGAGTGAAGAAGAAAATAGGACTGCAAGGAAAATGATCATTGTGGGGTTGTGGTGCATACAAACGAATCCCTTGACCCGACCTTCAATCACTAAAGTGTTGGAAATGTTAGAAGGAGACGTAGGATCATTGGAAATCCCTCCAAAACCTTATATATCATCTCCATCAAGGTGTGTCGATTCCCCATCTACAGATTCATTGCATCCTTATGGTTATTCTACATGACACTTTGTAATATTTTATCAATTAAGTATTTCTATGTTAGTTAACTCCTATCGACTTCTGATAGGATGTATAACTGTTAATGTTCCAATACTAGTTAATTGTATGATTAGCAAGAAGCCCGGATATAACATCTTGAAGAAGTGTGGAACTGTGGATTGTCATATGAACAACTGGAGAAGACTGGTATTTTCTAAAACATTTGATCATTCGAATTATGACCACTATTGATGATTAAATTGTATGTTAAAGCTTAAAAGTATAGTGGTCCGTCTTTCACTTTTAGACTTAAATTCTTTGTGAAGTGTGAACGATGTTTGCACATTGATGCTGTCTGTCTGCTGGGCTACATTTTGGGCTAAGTGAGGGATTGGAAAAGCAGCCCAGCATGAAAGCAAGAGATCCTGGAATATTTGGTCCTAGAACCAATGCAATCATTTAAGACAAAATTTTTAATCACTCCTTAAAAGGACAATTAGAGTGTAAGGGGTACATGCCCAAAGAGATTAGACAAACTTTCCTCCCACCCAATCATATTGTGCCATGTATTTTCCCTCTCATTCTTGCCTATATCCAAAAAACATAAGTAATTTAAAAAAGGGGTAACTTTGTAGAATAGTAACCAAGTTTCAAAAGTGTTCCAATTAGGTCACTCAAGTTTTAAAAGTGTTCCAATTAGGTCACTCAACATTGATTTTTCATTAAAATTAAGGGTTTTTTCATCCATTTCATAAGTAACCATGGTGATGTGGATTTTTGTTTCTTTTTTTCTTTTTATTTGATGCTAACTTTGAGTGATGACGTGAATTGTAACTTGTTTTTTTAATTTTTAATGTAATTAAAATGTTTTTATTTTTAATAAATATATTTTCATATATTAAAATAATCCGACCCCAACATCTTATTCTTCATTTTTTTCTTGACACATAGAAAAAAGGACATGACTCGATTTGAATGTTAAGTTATCTAATTGAGACAAAAACGATACGAGTGACCTAATTAGAACACTTTTGAAACTTGGTTACTATTCTGTGACATATTCCCTTTAAAAAAACATGTGATTGGCTGAGAAGTAGTGAGCCCCACCTTTATTCCCTCTCCTCATCTTTGCCGCATGCGGGACACTCTCCCGGGAAATCTCTTCACCGATAGGCAAAGGTGGTGTGGCGGTGGACATGCCGTGCGGCATGTGGGTTGCCGAATGGGGTTGCGAAAGGCACCCCGCACACCCTTGTCACTTTTGAGGATCATGCATATTCAATATTTGTATGGATAAGTACCTATTATGTTTGAATTTCATTATGCAAGCTAAGTCTTAGTAAGTACATTAGGATTCCTTGTTGGGAGATAAAGATTAGGATAACTTCTTTCTTGTGATCTTGTAATGTTTTTTTTAACTCAATCTTCTGCATAGTTTTAAAACCTGGAAAAGAAAATTATAAAACTTACTGAAACATTCTGATCTTAGCAAAACAAACGAAAATGTTTACTTTACTCAAATCAAACCGTAATATTTATCAAAATTAAACTCAAAGCCCAATATGTTCAAAAATGTTCATATTTTTAGTTTTGAATGTGATACACCTAGCTAGTCCAAGTTTTATGGGTACTGGGTTTTTTTTATAACTTTAAAGTCCGTCTTAATGTTATAAAAATATGTTAAATTTTTGTGAACACAGAACCAAAGTGGGTGGGGTTGGGTCCAATTTGCAAAACCATTGGAGTTAAAGCGTTGTTTCCTTTGAGATTAAGGGTTCGAGCCTCGTCGAATGTGGATTTAGTGTAATTTAAGCCGTTCAAAAAAAAGTAATTATGCTTATTTGTTAATGTGTGTGAAATTTTGCATTTAAACATAGTGGAAGAAGATGAAAAAAGTTCTGTTGGGATGTGAAGGGTCGATGGTCATCTAGATATCCAGAATTTGGTGTGGTATTACCCAAAGTTCTGAGAGTTAGTGACAATTATAAGACTATCCGCATCAGTGAAAGGCTATCATTTCTACAAACAGCTTAATCAGCATGCCACATCAGCTTTTCACTTATTCTTCCCACAAACAATTTTTACCCACAACAATAACATATATATCCTTCCCACAAACAACTAAATAAAAAAAAGAAAGGACCCACCATTCCCCCATTCTTCACCATTCTTCCCCAAGAATCCTTAAGAATGAACACCCTCCATGTCATCCTCTACAACACCCACTAATCCATCCCTCTCACAAATGCCCTCCACATAAGCCAAGAATCACCTACAAACATCCTTGATGTGGATAGTAATCCATTTTGTTAGGAATTACGTAAAGTTCTTAGAGTTAATGACAAGTATAAGGTGTTAATCCATGGCATTATTATTGTGGGGTGTTGGTGCATTTAGAGAGCAAGGATGGATAAATGATTTTCCAAAAACTCAAGGTGGAGAAGATCATTAAAAAGGTTAAAGCCCTTATTATTATTATTATTATTATTATTATTATTATTATTATTATTATTATTATTAATTTTTTTGGGGGTTGAAGCATAGATCCAAGTTTAAGATGATTAAACATGTGTAGTATATATACATTACACGTGTAATATATTTTACATATGAAACATATGATGTAATATATGCAACATATGATATATTACACATGTGCAAATATATATTACTCATATGCAATATATAGAGTTTTCAAGTTTTCTTAATAAAACAAGTATTTTTTTAACCCTCCCCTATATATATATAGGTAAAGAGTAAAATACAAATGCGCTTATCGTACAATACGTACGCGATCATCCCAGCCGTTCGATCAGGTGCGGATCTGGTGCGAATTCAATACATATCGCATGTGAAAAAATGGTTAGCATGGGGTAGTGTAAAAAATGGCATCGGGTGTGTAGATGGACAAAATCGCATGTGTAAGATTGAATATCGCATGTGAAAAAATGGCAGCATGGGGTAATGTGAAAAATGGCATGGGGTGTGTAGAATCGCATGTGGAAGATTGAATATCGCATGTGAAAAAATGGCAGCATGGGATAATGTGAAAAATGACATGGGGTGTGTAGAATCACATGTGGAAGATTGAATATCACATGTGAAAAATGGCTAACATGGGGTAATGTGAAAATGGCATGGGGTGTGTAGAATCGCATGTGAAAAAATGGTTAGCATGGGGTAATGTGAAAAATGGCATGGGGTGTGTAGATGGAGAAAATCGCATGTGGAAGATTGAATTCGCACAGTTCGTACAGTTCGCATGGAGGTATGAAATCGCATGGAAGATGAAGATCTGACGGCTGGGGTTATCGCGTACGTAATGTACGATAAGCCCTATTGTACGTTAACCGGCCTCTATATATATATATATATATATATATATATATATATATATATATATATAGGTAGAGGATCCTATACATTAATCCAGAAGTGTGAGAAGTGTATTATAACACTATATATAACACCATATAAACACCGTATAACACGATGTAACACTATATAACGCCATATAACACTATGTAACACTATATAACAAATATAACACTATATTTTGCCTGATAGCATGTCTATGATAGATGTATAGTGTTATATATTGTTATATAGTGTTATAGGGGATGGATCAGGAGAAAACTAGTTTAAATGAGAAAACCAAAAAACTAACTTAAAAAGCCTAAAAAACATAACAATTTTTTTTTTATTTTATAAAAAAAATCGCAGGTTTTTATGCATGGAAAAATATTTAAAAAAAAATAAAAAAAAGTTTTTTGTTGTATTGCACATGTGCACTATTACGGATATAGTGAACATGTGTAGTGCACATATAATGCACATGTGCAGTACAACAAAAAAAAAATTTGAAATTTTTTTATATATTAAAACTAGCGATTTTTTTATAAAAAATTGTAAAAAAAAATTTGGTATGTATTTTAGCTTTTTTTAGATTTTTTTAGTTAGTTTTCTAGTTCTCTCATTTATATGTAGATTTCTCATGATCCTCTCCCTAATGTTATATAGTGTTACATAGTGTTACATGGTGTTGTATGGTGTTACATAGTGTTATATATAGTGTTATAATACACTTCTTACACTTCTCACACTTCTGAATTAATGTACACTATCCCTACCTTTTATATATATATATATATATATATATATAGAATTGCGTTAAAATAAGAACCACCTCGAGTTGTAAGAACCGTGAGAACTTTTTGATACGGGGCGAGGTGGACCAATTTTTTTTTTCATAAACGTACATGTGTATTATAAACACATTTGTAAAAAAAAAATTCAAAAAAAAATGTCGTGTGTGTAGTTTTGAGCACCACAAGTTTGTGTTTACGGGTACCGTAAATTTTCCGGTAAGATTTACGGTACCCGTAAACACAAACTTGTGGTGCACAAAACTACACACGACATTTTTTTTTATTTTTTTTACAAATGTGTTTATAATACACGCATCTACGTTTATGAAAAAAAAATTGGTCCACCTCGCCCCGTACGGAGTAGTTCTGACGGTTCTTACAACTACAAGTGGTTCTCATTTTAGCGGTCCCCTATATATATATATATATATATATATATATATATATATATATAGGAGAAGGATCCGTTAGGAACCACCCTTTATTGCGAGAACCGCGAGAACCAATGTGAACACAACCAAAAATACCTAAAAATAGCTAAAAAAACACACAAATTTTTTTTAATATTTTTTTCTCAAAAAATCGCTACTTTTCGTAGCAAAAAAAAATTTAAAAAAAAGTTTGGCTACTAAAAGTAGCGATTTTTTGATAAAAATTCTTAAAAAAAAAACTGTGTGTGTGTGTTTTTTTTTTGTTTTTTTTGTTATTTTTTGAGGTTTTCTGAGGGTTTAGTTTTTAGCATTTTAGCTTGTTGGGGGAGGGGGGTTAGGTTTTTGGGGGGTGGGGGAGGGGGGTTTAGGTTTTTGGTGGGTGGGGGAGGGGGGTGGGGGTTAGGGTTTTTTTTGGGGGGTTTAGCATTCAGCTTTGGGGGGGGGGGGGGGGGTTTAGGTTTTTTTTTGGGGGGGGGGGGGGGTAGGTTGTTTTAGGTTTTTTTTTTAAAGTATTTTTAGCTATTTTTGGTTGTGTTCACATTGGTTCTCGCGGTTCTCACAATAAAGGTGGTTCTCGCATGAACCTTACCATATATATATAGGGGAATGCTAAAATGAGAACCACCTCGAGTTGTAAGAACCGTGAGAACTACACCGTAGGGGGCGCGGTGGACCAAATTTTTTTTTTCATAAACGTAGATGCATGTATAAAAACAACATTTGTAAAAAAAATTCAAAAAAAAAAAGTCGTGTGTGTAGTTTTGAGCGCCACAAGTTTGTGTTTAGGGGTACCGTAAATCTGGTCGGAAAATTTACAGGTCCCGTAAACACAAACTTGTGTTGCTCAAAACTACACACACGACATTTTTTTTTTTGAATTTTTTTTACAAATATTGTTTTTATACATGCATCTACGTTTCTGAAAAAAATTTTGGTCCACCTCGCCCCGGATCAAAAAGTTCTCGTGGTTCTTACAACTCCAGGTGGTTCTCATTTTAGCGGATACTTATATATATATATATATATATATATATATATATAGGGAGAAGATCATGCCAGAACCACCTCTTATATATATATAGGGAGAAGATCATGCCAGAACCACCTCTTATATATATATATATATAGCGGATACTTAGGTTTTTTGTGGGTTTTAGTTTTTAGCATTTAGCTTGGGGGTGGGGGTTAGGTTTTTTTTTAGCAAATTTATATAGGGAGAAGATCATGCCAGAACCACCTCTTATATATATATATAGCGGATACTTAGGTTTTTTGTGGGTTTTAGTTTTTAGCATTTAGCTTGGGGGTGGGGGTTAGGTTTTTTTTAGCAAATTTGCTGTGTAACACGTGTTACACAAAAAATGCTGAAATTTGTTTATTTTTTTTTTAAATCCTTTCGGCGCTTTTTTTGTTTTTTTTTTGGCCCAAAAGTCTTAAAAACATGTATATTACATGTGTTATTTTTTTCAAAAAAAAAAATGTCGGGAGCTTAGAGTTTCCCGGGTTTTCTAGCTAAAAGTGGTTTTCTATATATCCTTACCCTATATATATATATATATAGTGAAAGTGTAAAATACAATATCTCTTAACGTACAATATAGTGAAATGACATGTTATAAAATAGCATGGATGAAATCGCATGTGATAATTTTGATGAAATCGCATGTTGGTTTTTTTTGTAACAATTTCGCATGTGGTAATTTTGATGAAATCGCATGTTAAAAAACCAACATGCGATTTCAATATGGAATGAAGATCTGACGGCTGAGATGAGCGCGTACATATTGTACGATAAGGGATATTGTACGTTAACCTAACCCTATATATATATATATATATATATATATATATAGGGAGAAGATCATGCGAGAACCACCTCTTATTGCGAGAACCGCGAGAACCAATGTGAACACAACAAAAAATGTCTAAAAATAGCTAAAAATCACACAAACATTTTTTTTAATATTTTTTACATAAAAATTGCTACTTTTCGAAGCAAAAAAAAATTAATTTAAAAAAAAAAAAAAATTTTGGCCACTAAAAGTAGCGATTTGAGCATAAAAAATATTAAAAAAAAATTTTAGATTTTTTTTAGATCTTTTAAGGTTTTTTGGGGGTTTAGTTTTTAGCATTTTAGCTTGGGGGTGGGGGGGGGTTTAGGTTTTTGGGGGGTGGGGAGGGGGTTTAGGTTTTGGGGGGGGGGGGGGTTAGGTTTTTTTTTAGGTTTTTTGGGGGTTTTAGTTTTTAGCATTTAGATTGGGGGGGGGGGGGTTAGGTTAGGTTTTTTTTTTTTGGGGGGGGGGGGGGGGATGGGGGTTAGTTTTTTTTAGCTATTTTAGGTTGTGTTCATATTGGTTCTCGCGGTTCTCGCAATAAGGGTGGTTCTCGTATGATCTCCTCCCTATATATATATATATATTGGAGACAAAAAGCCAATATTGGAGAGTTATCTTCAAAATATATATTTTTTCAAAGAGCCAATATTGGAGAGTTCTAATGAGAAGAAACTTTTTGTAAGAAGAGAAAAGAGAAATTTCAACCAATAAGAATGTTTCGTTTTACTTCATTTAATATAAGTATTTATTGTTACTATAAGGGTAACATGGTAAACCTACAAAGATCATTAATTAGTAGTATTCCTCTTTAATAGCTAAATACATTAAAATTTGTAACTTATCTTCAAAATATATATTTTTTCAAAAAAAATAATAATAATAATTTAGAGTGTACGATAAATTACAATGTATATATGATAAATTACGGGTTGTGTAGGGTAAATTTCGAAAGGTGTGGGGTAACTTTTGATATGTGTATTCTAAAAACATTAGTGTGAAGGATGATAGTTTTTATGACTAACTAATTACTCAAAGATGATAATCTATACTATATTATAATGCATAAGTGAGGGGTATTTTAAGATACCAAAAAAATAAGAACTTTTTCCCTCTTTATTTATAAAAAGACCCCTAAAATGAGGGTAGTTTGGTCTTTTAAACACTATTTATTTTTTAGCCCCTAAACTTATTACACTTAAATCCCTGAGGTTTTAACAAAATTATAGATAATTAGTTACAATGCACCCTCCACAACAAACTTATACTTTTTATGTATTCTTGACATATCTTATAAACTATACTGTTTAAAAAAATCCAAAGATTGCATGACGACCTACACATTTTTGTCGACGTTTCGGTAGTTGTCTCGTTCAATATTGACGTGCGGATTAAAAGGTACAAGTAGATAATGTCTTATTGTACAAGTGATTAAAGCCCAACGAACTTGGTTATTATCACAAAATGTTTAATAGCTAAACCAAACAGAATCATTTATCTATATCTGTTATTTATCATATATTATTTATCTATGCTATATCATAATTTATATTGAATGCATATAAATATAATTTCACCAGATTAGTTAAATATAAGTTTTAAACCTAAATATAATTTCACCAGATTAGTTAAATACAAGTTTTAAACCACAAGTTACAAGCCTTTGAAGCATACATGAATTTTTGGGCGGCCAAATCTGTTCCACTTCTCTCGCATCCAAATTTTGAACTCCCGTTCCCCATCTCAAAGACTCAAACCCCCCGTTATCATGCGTTCTTCTTTTCATATGTAGAGAGAGAACAAGATACTAGAGAGGGAGAAAAGCGGAGGGTTCCAGCCACCGGCGGTGGCGATGGTGGAAGGGCATTTAGAGTGACTGGAGATGGATAGGTCGGTACAATCATAAACCCTGATGACGGCGCTAGGGTTTCGCGTGGATCACATACTTTCGGCGAACACAATGGTGAGGACAAAGAGCCAATGACCTCTTAGAACATTCGACGGTTACGGGTTAGTCTCCCAGCAACTATACCCAAGAACAGAGGTGCCAGATTTGGCGGTGACGACTTCTAGGGTTCCGTCATTCTAGCTTTTGTTGGAATCAATGCTTAGGGACTGCGGAGGTAACTTTCAAACCCTAAAATCTCTAAATGTTACTAAAGAGCGGACTCAAATCCTACTTTGTAGTTTGTCTAATTTAAGGACCTTAGTTTTAATTGTGAATTGTGTTAAATTAGTTCATGGAAATTGATGTTATGGTTGCTAAATTTGATTATTGTTGTTATGTTGGTAATTTAGGGGATGTTGTGGAAGTGGTTAGGGTGTTTTGAAGTGGGAAAATGGCGGGGAGTTTGAGTCAAGAGTTTAGGGTTAGCAGATCAGTAAAAGAAACGTCGAATGGAGAGTAGTTGTCTAGGGAAGCATTGGTTGAATGGCAGTCTGTAACACCTCGTAAAATCGTGTCCAATTATGTGAAGACACGTGTCTAAAACCCTAAAACGTGTAAAAGATTAATCTTGAAAGACTAAAGTTGACAATTAACGAAAATACGTATGCGGAGGGACTAAAAGTGTCAACATGCTAAACTTATGCCTCTAACTGACCTTTTATCAAACCTGGGGCTTCATAATGTTAAATCATACTCTCGGGAATGCTTGACATTGATTATGAAAAGTTTTGGTATCGTTACTGTCACACCCCAACCGATGGCGGAAACATTGGAGTGAGACGAAAACGAGATTGCAAGAGACTTCATAACACTAGTTGTGACAATAATTAAATAATGGATTTCATTTCGTTTCTACAAGTCAATTACAAAGTTTAAAATCAAATATAACAACTTGATATACGATACGTTCAATACAAGAATACAACAACAAGTATAAACTGATACAACGAAATAAAGCTTAAGACGTCTATGTGTGTATCTAAGCATCATCACTACTTCAATTTCAAAGCGTCATCATCCTCAACCTGTAACATGTTTAAAATAAAGTTCAATACAAAAGCAAAGGCGAGTATAAAAGTTTTCGTACGTAGCATAAAAAGATAAGTTTTCAAACAATTCCATGTGGCAAGCCCTTGATACAAGATAAACAATAAATTTGGCATGTGTCTAACATATCAAACCAATGATGAAACGCAATATGTTCATCACATAACCACAAGTCTACAGGCGGTGCGTTAATCCTATAGCGCTATATATGTTAAGTTGAGGGCTTAGCAAAGTTAATGACATATAGCATGTATAATCTAGCATGAACCTAAGTAAACAAGTAGCATGTATAACGGATTGAGAGTATAAAGAATGTTTAAGTGTGTGAGTGTGTATTTTGTATAATAACATGTTACAACCCAAAGTGTTTTTAAAGGTAAATGGTTCAAGTGTACTCACAAAATTTGCATATGCTTTTCGATTATCCAATTGTTGACGAGTAATGAGATTTTAGGATCGAATGTCTAAGGTTTAAAGTTCAAGGTATGTTTAGAGTCGAGATTCGGAATTTAAAACATAAGAATATAACATATGAAAGTAATCATATTTTAACACATAATTATTGTTTGACACTATGAAACCCCAAGGGTTAGAATGTTTTCATAGGTAGAACACCCATTAGAATCATAACAAGTTTTAGGTCTTAGATGATGTAATCTAGTACTTTGACGAATGAACACAAATTCATCATCAAAGGTTCGAATGTTGGATAATATATATAAGTTATGTATTATATATCAATATGTCCAATAGTTCAAGCACGAGGTAGAAGATTAAAATCTTCATTTAGGTACCTCTAAATGTCATAGAAATCATGTATGAGGTAGGAAGAACAATTCTTCCATTTAGGCACCTCTAAGTGTTCACCACTACACTTGATGTAAAAACATTCAAGGAGGGTCATGAACTACAAGTAATAAAAGAATATTAAACACTAATCTATAAGAAATCATCAAGCAATGTGTGGATTTTATGTAGGACAACCCAAGTTAATCCTATATCACACATACATCAAGTCTTGAACTTGAACATCACTTGCGGGTTAAACCCTTGACAAAACAGAAAGTTTGTGAGGATTAATCCTCTAATTTTGAATGTCTCAACCTTGTTTTTAAGCCTAACTAACCATAGAAGTGGTTATAAGCATAAGGACATAGGTTTGAGATGAGTTTTCTCAAGTTTACATAAGTTTAACAAAGATTAAATGAAAACAGAAACAACAACTCACTTTGGAGCCTTTTTGGAGACGTTCCAGAGCCTGATTCTCTGAGGAAAACCAATGGAAACGAAGCTAAGGTTAATCCAAGCACGTAGGACAAAGAATCTAGTGAATCGGACAAGAAATGAGAAAGTTATGCTTGTTTTTGTAAGAAGGTATGATTCTGCTTGAACTCTTGTTTGACAGCTGATTATGGACAGATTTGAGAGTGTTTTGGACAAGTTTTAAAGTGGAAAATGTGTGGATTAGGCTTGGGATTTATAGGGAAGTGTTTGGTGGGTATTTAAGACAAGAAACACAAGTTAGACCACTCAAAACTCTCAAAATCGCGACCAATCCATGAGCTGATGTGAGCTGTCTCTGGATTACACTGGCTTGCGGCCAGTGAAGGTTCTGAGGGTGGGTTTCGCGGCCAGCGACGAGGGGGATGGCTGATGCGTGATCAAGTTTCATTAATTGACATTTTGGCCCCTGAAGTTTCATATTTAAGGTTTTTAAGTGTTTTAGGGATTGTTTTTGACATGTAAGCATAGTTTAAGGGTAAAATAAGTATGGAGAACATAGACTAAGTATAATTAAACGTGTGAGTGACGTATTTAAGTAGCATATTCGTATAAAAGACGTATTTTGCATAAGTTTCACGTATTTGCAGGTTTGGCTCATAGTTTCCAAGCATTACGAATATGAATCAATTGTTTCACAAAAACAAACTTATGAGTATGTATGAAGTGTGTGTAACACAAATTTAAAGAAATACGAGTTTTATTTATGATCCAAGTCTCGGGTTTTACAATGATTACAACAAGAGAACGATTTCAAGAACACAAGGTTACCAAAAATAGAATTTCAAGCAAGGGTTTCCAAATATAGAAAGTATGAAAGCGCAGGGCGTTACAGTCTCCCATCCTTTAGGAAATTTCGTCCCGAAATTCATTCAAGAGGAAGACTTGAAAGCGTTTTTGGTAAAAGGTGAAGAGTGAGACTTGGAAATTTTGAAATGTTTGAAAAGTGTGAAATTTTGGAGAATAGCAAAATAGGTTTGTAAAAGAATTTGTTTGGCTAAAATGGTTTTGAGGTATAAGCATGAGTGAGGCGTGTATAGGTAAAACGAGTTAATCAAGTTTTGAATAACAAACTCCTGAGGTGTTACAAAAATGTATCGTATTTACGAAGGGGATCTTTGTACGAAATGGTTTGTCTTCAATGAAAGTGGGGTAGATTGCATAAGAAGTTTTTAAGGATAGTATAAAATCGCACATTTGTTAAAGTTGTTTATTGAGAGGAACGAGAAGGTTTGGTAAATAAAGTGATAACGGTCTACTAAGTATGTTTACACGAAAACTAAGGAATAGAAAGATGGTTTTAAAGGTAAGGAGATAAGTTAGGATTCGGACGTTTAAACAGGTTTGATTGTGAACGAGGTTCGTATGAAAGAAAGAATAATGGAGAATAATGGGAGTATAAAAATAGACGATTGATTTTAATAACGAAATGCGAGTATAAGAATGGCATAAGTATTGGATAGAAGAAAGTAGCGTACCAAGAATGAAGTCTCGTCGTGGATAATCGGATGTATCGCGTTTGTGAGTTGTTTAAAGTTCGTATTAGGTCTGCAAAACACTAAATTTCTCATGGCACATTTTACAAAAGTTTGGTGACATGGTGAAAACACTAATATATAGGAAGTACCAGTGGCGTATCCACCATGTTTTGACAACATTACGTCCGTCTCGTATTCGGTGTGATCTTACGTTCTGTGTCTTACCATACACAGTAGTACACTCTATGGTTCTCATACGCCTATCACTATAATCCCGTGTGCACCCGCGATTGTTTTGATCGTCGCATGATCCGCATAGCTTGTACTAGTTGGGTATGAATCAGGGTATACATAATTTAAAAATAAGAATGTGTACGTATAAGAATATAGTATTGAAGCAAGCCCATGCTTAAGTATGTATGGGACCCACGTAAGCGAATCCCTCGGATAATGCTCGCGTACATGTACGAATGTATGAATCATGAGTATGAATGAAAGTATGAGCATAAGTATAAGTTTAAGTATGAATATGCACGTAAGTATGACTATAAACATAAAACGTGTGAGTAGTATGAGTGTAGGTACGAATAAGGAAAATTACGTATATAGTGTATGTTGAAGTATAACGAATTTAGGCATATAAAACATGTAAAACGAATGATATAAACGAAAACGTCACGAGGTATCGACCAAAACTTGTACGACGTTATGCCTGTTTAGTTGTTTAAGCGAAACGTTGAGTTTATTAAATCAAAATAGATTGAGTTTGATTGGGAAGGTAGAATATAGTTTGTATATGTAAGTGAACATAAAATACTTATTGGTTATGCATAATGTATTTTGTAATGAATGGAAATGCTACTTTTGTTTTAAAAGAGTTTACGTAAGCCGAAGATGGTTGGTCCCCATGAAGTCTTCTTGCCCACGTGTTTCGTAATCGGTGTAGGAAAAAAAAGGTTTTCGAAAAAGGTAAGTTCGTTTTATTTGCATCAAAACAATAAATTTTGAATTTAGGAGGTTCTTGTAAAACCTTGATCCTTAGAAAAGGGATTTAGCAAAAGGACTTAGTGTTCATTGTAAAGGGTTTTGACAAATGATTCGTTGATGTCGAAAAGAGTCTTTGGTAAAACGATCTTATAATATCTATAAGATCTTATAAGTAATTGAGAAAGGTTGATTTGATTTCGATTAAGAATTGAAGTCTCTAGCATGATGATATAATGTGAGCGTGTTTTAGTGATTAAGTCGAATATGAAGTTCACAGGCAAGAGTTTCATTGGACCGATTAAGTTGATATGTAGCATTTCGTAAGGTTTTGAAATTCGGGTAATAAAACGTTTTAAGACATGATTAAGAATCTCTTATGTATGAGTTGTGTAAAAATAATAGATTGCAGGATAAGAAGTACGCTTGATAAAACAATGTATTTTGAAATTAATATAGGTAGGTATTTTGATAAATGATAAATAATTTAGGTATAAGACATGATCGGATTTGCATAATAGGATATTTCGAGGTAAAGTTTTGGTTACGATCACCTAGGCAAGGGAATCACCCCTAACTCGTCGGTTAGGTCGTTTTAAGAAAAAAAAAAAGGAGTGGAGTTAATCGTCAAGGTAAGGAAATCACTTCTATCTCGATGACATGTCTCCATCTGTTGTTACAAGGGATATGAATGGAATTATATGAAATCATGCATACGTATAAATGTATGAAAAATATTTAATATGTTGTGTGTGTGTGAGAAGAAAATATCGAAAGTAAATTCGAATTTGAAAGATTGCATCATATAAGATAAATAATAGAAACACATGTTAGGTTAAAATTTTGATGGTTCCAAAACGGAACTTTGACTAACCAAAGTGGTCGAAAAGTCTTTATAATTTGAGGAGCATGTTTTGGCCTAATAGGTGAAGTACTCTCGCTGACAAGTCGGTTAACGGTACTTACCCTTCCGGTTACTACATGTCCCAAATCAATCGAAATTTCGAGACTTGGTGGGATTTATGGAAAATCGAGGAGTGGAACTAGTCGACAAGGTGCGGGTTTCACCCCTAACTTGAAGATTTCATATCCTAAGTGTGGTTGGTACTCGTCGGGTCAAAATTTAATTTCAACACTTTGACGAGGGTCCACAAGAATTTTGAAATTTGTAGGTCCATTTTTCTCAGAGGATCCGATACGTAACCTATCCTTGTTTATCACAAACACTATCACGGGTGCAGAATCCCCGTAACGGTGCAAACCAAACAATGTAAAGCGGATAACACGAACAGATAATCAAAGATTCACTTAGATTAACAGGATGAGAACAAACTGCAAACACATACACACAATGCTTGATGATAAACTCTCAGTTTCTCTCTATGCTCTCATAAACTAAACTGTGAAACATTCTTAGTGTTTATACTGACCCTTGGACGAAAACCCTTTGGACGAAATCATGAGTGACAAAATCAGTGATTTCGCCACACATGTATGACGAAATCACAAAGGGATTTCGTTGAAATGATGGTTGATGAAATCACCTGATTTCGTCAAAACCAACAAGTCAGAAAGTACTAAGGCTTGACAGTTAAGCATGATTACACAACCTCTAAACATAATGGACACTAGCATTAGGTTAAGATACAAATACAAAGACAATACGTCATACCAAGTAGGATAGGAGGATATCCGACTAGGTAGACACGACGGAACGTACAGACTCGATAACAAAAGACTGTTTAACATACAACGAAACAAGACAAGTTACAGACACAAAACTGTACTAACAAACTCCCCCTAAAATGCGAAAAGATAAGTAAACTGAAAATCTTTTTGGATTTTTGACGCTTAAGAAAATATTTACAAAAACGATCAGCCGACATAAGTTTACTCTTGTTTCACCTTAATACCATTGACCAACAAAAGATAGTCAAAATGAGATTTGTCAAAAGATTTTGTAAACAGGTCAGCACGCTGTTCATCAGTGTGGATTTTAACAACAGCGATTAATCTTTTGTCAAAACAATCACGTATGAAGTGATATTTAATTTCGATGTGCTTGGTCTTGGAGTGTTGGACAGGATTTCTAGTGATGGATAAAGCAGCATTATTATTAACAAAAATATAGGTAGATAGGAATTCAAAACCGTAGTCGCGCATTTGTTGCTGAATCCACAGAACTTGAGAGCAACAACTTGAGTCAGCAATGTATTCAGCTTCACAAGTTGATGTAGCGACACAAGTTTGCTTCTTGCACTGCCACGTGACTAAGCGACTTCCCAAGAATTGACGTCCAGCCATTGTGGATTTACCATCTATTTTGCATCCGCCGAAATCTGAATCACTAAAAGCAACTAAGTCAAAACTATCATCCTTAGGGTACCAGAGACCGGTGTCCGGGCAACCCTTCAGATAGCGGAAAATCCTTTTCACAGCTCCAAGATGAGATGCTTTTGGGTTGGCTTGATATCTTGCAAGCAGGCATGTTGGATACATGATGTCAGGCCTCGATGCTGTGAGATACATGAGAGATCCGATCATAGCGCAATAATAAGAAGAGTTGACACTTTCACCCTTCAGATCCGGTGTAATCCCGTGATTAGTCAGAAGTGGGGTACCAATGGGCGTTGCTTCAGACATCTGGAATCGGCTCAAGATGTCACCAACATATTTAGTCTGATTTATGAATATTCCAGACTCAGTTTGTTGAACTTGTAAGCCCAAAAAGAAATTCATCTCTCCAATTGCGCTCATTTCGAACTTCTCCTGCATAACACATTCAAATTGCCTGCACAAAGTATCGTTAGTAGAACCAAAAATGATATCATCAACGTATACCTGTACCAACAACAAATCACCATCCTGTTCCTTGATGAAAAGCGTACAATCGATAAGACCCCAGCGAAAACCGTTCTCCAGCAGATAAGTAGATAAGGTTGCGTACCAAGCCCTCGGTGCTTGATGTAACCCGTAGAGAGCTTTGTTGAGCAACCAAACCCGATCGGGATGGATAAGATCTTTGAAACCTGGAGGTTGTTCGACATGCACCTCTTCTTCAACAATACCATGCAAGAATGCGCTTTTGACGTCCATCTGGTAGACTTTGAATCCTTTAAAAGAAGCATAAGCTAGAAAGATCTGAATAGCCTCCAGACGAGAAACCGGTGCATAAACCTCGTTGTAATCAATGCCTTCAATTTGACGAAAGCCCTGAACAACCAATCTCGCCTTGTTATGAATGACCACTCCACGATCATCCTTTTTGCACTTGTAAACCCAACGGGTGCCAATTTTCTTGTAGTTGTCGGGTTTTTCAACAAGTCTCCAAACACCTAGTTTCTGGAACTGTTGTAGTTCCTCTTGCATTGCTTCAACCCAATAATTATCCTTTAAGGATTCTTTCCAAGATTTCGGTTCTTCTTGGGAAACGTAACACGCGAAGGACCAATCATTTTGAAGACCAGATTCTCTAATGGCTGAATACAAACCAACACTCTGGTTGTTTCTTAGCTGATTACGCGTCTGCACCCCGCGTTGGACATCTCCTATGATATTCTGCTGTGGATGGGTATCGTCAATCCTCATTTCAGGATTTTCAGGAACTCGAGCATTAACACCCAAATTGTTAATATTAAGATCAACAACCAACTCTACACCGGGAATATGCATGGAAGTGGATGCATTCGCTTCAGCAGTATCAACATCTTGCACATGAGGAGTTTCAACAGAAGTGCCCTGAACAGGAGCAACTGGAGCTGAAGTGCCTTCAGTCGCATCAAGATATTCATCATCTTCCGATGACTCATTGTACTCAGTAGCATCTTCAAATACCTCATTTTGAACTGTGTTGTTAACCAAATTAGAACCTTGGGGGTTAACAATAACATGTCTAACCAATGGCGAGCCAGCAGCGTTGTCACTATCAAATAACATTCTAGCAACTTCAGAATCTTCGTCAAAGGTTGGTAGATTAAAGGAGTCGAATAGCCCATCGTAGTCGAACATCCATGGATCACCCGGAGCCCTAACAGCATTTGTATACCTTTGAACCCTTACTTCACTCTATAGCTCAATCTTTTTGGTAGCCAGATTCCATACGCGAAAATTCGGAGTAGCATATCCAAGGAAGAAACCCTCGATAGCTTTTGCGCCAAACTTTCCATCCGGCTCAATCATAGTGCATGGACCGCCAAAAGGTTCTAGAAAGATAGATCTGGTTTCCTTTTCTGTAGAAGTTCGAAACAAGTCTTGCCATGTCTCTTGATTGTAAGAACTCGGTTTAATGTGTAGCAAGCAGTAGACACAACCTCCCCCCAGAACTGAACAGGAAGCTCCGACTCTACCAACATTATTCTTGCAGTTTGAATTATCGTTCGATTCTTCCTCTCCGCGACACCGTTTTGTTGTGGAGTGTATCGAGAACTGTATTCATGAAGAATGCCCTTAGAAGTACAGAACTCATCCATTACACGGTTCTTGAACTCAGTTCCATTGTCGCTTCTGATCCTCTTAACTTTCAACGTGTAGAGATTTTCCAACATTGTAAGAAGATCCTTGAGGATGCCAGGAGTATCACTCTTGTGTGCCATAAAAACTACCCAAGAAAATCTAGAATAATCATCAGTAACCACTAAACAATAAGCATCCCCGAATGTTGTCTTGTGTCTCATAGGTCCAAAGAGGTCCATATGAAGACGTTCGAGAGGCATGCTAACCGTGTTGATTTTCTTCAGAGGGTGAGACTTCTTCGTTTGTTTCCCTTTCTGGCACGAAACACAGATATCTTGTAGATGAAAACTTCTCAGAGGCACACCATTCACAAGATTGTTTTTCACCAAATGGTTCATTTTTTCTTAAGTGAATGTGCCCCATTCTTCTATGCCAAGATATACACTCCTTCTCCGTGGCTTTTGAGACAAAACAAGTGATTTGCGCAGACGTTGTAATAGCTTGGCTCATATCAAGAATATAAAGATCATTAACTCTTGGAGCCGATAAGAGAATCCATTCCTCTAGAATTTTGAAACCAGGTTTCAGCACATAACAACCGGCATCATCAAAATCCACGGTGAACTTCTTGTCACAGATTTGCGAAAAACTAAGAAGATTGTGATCAATTTGATGAACATAATTGATCTTATCGAAACATACAATACCATTGGAGATCATTCCCTCTCCAGTGATGTATCCGCCTTTGTCACCAGCAAACACGATGTAGCCTCCTCTAATATTTCTCACATCATATAGAAGCCGTAAGTCGCCTGTCATGTGCCTAGATGCTCCACTATCAACAATCCAATGACTATTAATAGTTCCTCCTGGAACACCCTGCACATATCATCAATGATCAGTTGAGGATGGGGACCCAAGCCTTAGTGGTCTTGGGTCGTCCCTGAGCATCACGAAAGATGATCTCGATTTCTTGATGATTTTGTAACACAACACCTCCCACTGAATTTTCACCCGTCTTAGGTTTCCAAGTTTGATTTGCTTTACCAGATATATTTTTATGAACAGATTCTAAAACTTCTGGTTTTAAAAATTGTGAAGAACTTGGTTCCCTGTTGACCGTTTTGACTTTAGATTTTAAAGCCTTTTCAACAACTTTGACTTTTTGACGTTGTTGTTTCGTTTCTTATTCCTTAACAGTTCTTTTATCATGTTTTGGTGAAACGGGACAACGTTGAGGGTGAACCTTTCTAGGTGGTGTTTTCTCAACAAAATTATCCTTGGGAGTGTTTGGACAATTTGGACAATTTTTAATGATGTGTCCAAACTCCCCACATTTAAAACATGATCTCCTTTCCACAAACTTAGGAGAATCTGATCGACGAACAGATGTCGAACCCGTAAAACCCGAGGTCCTTACTTTTTCATCACACCCATTTGTATGTTGAGTGTAATTGTTTTGGCTATTACGTTTTAAAATCTTGACTTGTTGTACAAAATCGGTGTTTGATTTGTTTTCAAAAGTCTCAATTTTATCCGTACCCTTCGATTCTACAAATCTGACATTACTGTTTTTCTTCTGATAACGAGCCCCTTTTGTTTCAAATTTAGATTGAGAAACGTTAGACTTTTGAGCTCGCTTTTCTGGTTGTTTACCCTTAGCAGCAATAGGTTGTTGCTTTGTTGGTGATTTTTTATTTCCAAATTGTTTCCTGATTTCAGCTTTTGGAATTGGGTCACATTGAGTTACAATGACTCCTGGAATTGTCTTTCCCAAAAACTTGTTTGTATTATCTTCAAAAACTTTATCAATCGAAGATGGATTGACATTTTTAATTGGAAAATCGTGATCTGAATAGATTTTAGAATCACCAACCAAAGTGTACGACACGTTATTATTGTTAACGGCAGACACAGATTTCTTGTCATTCTTGACAGGATCTATCACTTGTTTGACAACTGGTTGAACAGCAGGAGTAGGAGGATCACAAAGAATATGATTCTCAATTGGAACTTCTACTCCCTTTATCTTATCAAGTGATTTATCCTGATCATTCATATCTGATTCTGATTCATCATCAGACGCCTCATAGTCCTCAATGATTGGAGGACTTTGTTTCGTAGATGTTGAAGTTTCTGTTTGCTCAGATGATGTACTTGAAGAACTGTCCGATTTGAACCCTAGACAAGTAGTAACTTCCTCATAATCAAGAGGCACACTGGGCTCAAACCGTGGCATTTCTTCTTCATCAGGCATATGAGTATAATTATGTCTTAAAGGGGGAGGACACTTCTTATACCCTACGCCTTTCTTGTTACCTTTGAGTTGTTGAGCATCAATGATATGATTGAGCACATATCGGGAGTTAGAATAACTCTCCAATTTGAGCTTGATTGCATCATGTTCGCATTTGGCAACGGCTAGCTCCTTTTTGGTTTCCTCGATGATATTAATGTAATTGTTAATACCAATTTGCTTATTGAAAACAATTTTTGTTAGCTCAGAAACACTTTTCTTTAGGTTTTCAATCACAGATTTAAAATCCTTTTCGTTTCTAGCTAGAGCCATATTTGCCTCCTTACACTTAGACAACTCAATAACCAAACTTTGGTTATGACTATGAACCTTTTCAGATTCAAGCTTCAAATCAGCACAAACATTACAAACACTAGGAGCAGGAATTTCAGATTTTACCTGACTCGTAGAGGCTGAGACATTTGCCATAAAGGCAGTCTGATAAGAAAAAGATCGGTCTTCAGAGAAGAACTTCTCCATTTCTTTAGATGCTACAGCAGCCTTCTTGATCAGAACAGATTTCTGACTCTTCAACTCCTCTGCTTCAGTCAATAAATCATCAACATCAGAACTTGCTTAACCACCCGAATTAGAACTTTCTTCGTCAGAACTCCCGGTATAACCCGAACTGTCGTCACTTTCAGAAAATTCTTCCTTGTGAACGTGCTTGATGTGATTGATCATCTTTGCATAACAAGTTGTTCCTCCTCCTTCTTGATCACCTTCCCCTAATTGTACAGACCAATTACACCCTTCATCAGCTTGAACAACTAATGCTCTGTTGGTGTTTGAAGGTCCAAACTGGTTCTGGTTCTGGTTCTGATTGTTGTTCACCGCTACTATCCTTCGTTCATGATTTTCTTGATTAACATTGACATTGGAAGTACTCGTCTGATTTCTGAATGGGTTCTGATTGCCTTGTTTGCTTGGTCAGGTGCACTCACGTTTGAAGTGCCCCTTTTCGCCACAATTGAAACATGTAACCGCTTCTTTATCAAATCCGTACTTCGTATCTTGTTTACTTTCCAAAGAACTTCTCCCTGTTCGAACCATAAAGTCCTTCGCCCTTCTAACAGCACTTGCAAACGCCCACTTTATATCCATCAACTCCATTTCATCACGGTCGATTTTGTTGATAATCTTCATTGGTCATATTGATGTTTCCAATTTGACCTGCGACCAATCCGCAGTATGCACTGATCATTGTATTAATGAGTTCCATATGTTCCTTTGCTACTTCAATGCAAACTTTTGAGAGTTTCAAAGTATCAACTCTGATAGTGTTGGTATTTTGGGGTGGAGGATTGTTGGTATAATGTGCTTGTTGTTGTTGTGGTTGGGCTTGAGGTTGGTGTTGAGTAGTGGTAACTTGAGGTGGAGGTTGGGGTGTTGGAAGCCATGCACTTGCATCGAATTGACGTTTTGAGAAAGCATGAGCTTGAGCAATCATATGCGCTGGCGGATGATAAACACTTGGATCGAAAACCGGTTGAGGAACTGACTATGGAAACGGAGATGAGCTTGTATTGGATACAAACTCCGTTTGAAGCTTTGGTTGCTGAACGGAACTAGAACTAGCTGAAGGAGCAAAACCAGGCAAATACATTTCTGTGTTTTGAGGAGCTGCAATCCTTTTAGCTTTCC
>JARYGA010041043.1:0-19417 GCA_030545235.1 Helianthus tuberosus | reverse complement strand
TCAACAGAATCAAAAAGCACCAGATTCACCCACCCCATTCACCCCATCATTCGCCGCCACCACCGCCGTCGACACACCGCTACCACCGCCGTCGACACATCAACCGGAGACACCACCGCCACCGAAAAAAGGTGAGACAAGACGGCTCACCGGAGACACCACCGCCACCGAAAAAAGGTGAAAAAAGGTGACCCTCTGTATAGAAACGAGGGAGCGCCGGAGTAACGAGGGGGCCGCCGGAGTGGGTACGGTTTTTGGGGGTCGTCGGTGTGGGGGTGTGGCGGCTGCATGTTCATCGGAGGGTGGGGGAGGAACAGAGGTGTTTGGGTGAGGGGTGGTCGACTGCAACTTTAGAAGCTTCAAAGAAGTTCTGCAACTTCAAGAGAGAGAGAGAGAGAGAGACAATGAAATAAGAGATGATTTTTTGAATTTCATTAAATAGATGAGAGAGAGAGAGGATGATCTGACATAATAAATGAGGAGAGATATAAGGAAATGACATTTGGTAGTAAATGACCAAACTACCCTTTTTAGTGGCTTAATCTAATTGGTTGAGAGTGGTTCTCGCGGTTCTTACAACTGTGGGTGGTTCCTATTTTAGCAGCTCCCTATATATATATATATAGTAGGGATCCTGCAGAAAGTGTGTTTTTCCTAGAAAGTGTAGGAAGCGATCTGGGCCATTAGATGAGTGTGTTTAATGGCTTAGATCAAATGGATGGCATTTTCGTAATATCTGAGTTATATAATTAGAGACTTTTAATATAGTGAGGGTATTTTGGTAATTGGAAGTGTTTTAAATCAGTTAAGAAACGGCCATATCAATAACCAATCCCTAAATTAATGCGATTTCCCCTCTTTCTCTCTCTCTCCCTCTCTAAACCCACCTCCAAAAACCTCAAAACGGTGATGGCCGCAACACACAGCGGAGGAGGGATTTTGTGGGGTTAGTTGGCGTCGCAGGATGGCGCTGTGGTGGTGGTGCTCAGCGACCAGAAGGGGGTAGGCAGAGAGGAGCGGCTGGGGTGACGCCGCCACCGACGATCAGTCAAGGTTTCCGGCGAGCCCTTTTCGAATCCAGGTCAGTCTCATTTAACTCTAGGTTACCCGATTCACTTTCGTATCTTCGTTGTATGATTTAAGGTTGATGTGTTTTACCACTTTAAGGTTGTGTTGAAGACGAAGACACTGACAGTGTGTCCAGCAATCTGCTTGCTGTTAAAACACAATGTCAAGAAATTTGCTTGCTGTTAAAACACAGCGTCAAGAAATCTGCTTGCTGTTAAAACACAATGTCTAGCAATCTGCTTGTTGTTAAAACACAGCGTCAAGGAAATCTGCTTGTTGTTAAAACACAATGTCAAGGAATCTGCTTGCTGTTAAAACACAATGTCAAGAATCCTCCAGCAATTTGATTGCTGTTAAAACACAGCGTCAAGAAATCTGCTTGCTGTTAAAACACAGCGTCAAGAAATCTGCTTGCTGTTAAAACACAATGTCAAGAAATCTGCTTGCTGTTAAAACACAGCATCAAGAAATATGCCTGCTGTTAAAACACAATGTCAAGAATCCTCCAGCAATGTTGTAAAATCCTTTTTTACGAATTCCTTTGAATATGTTGTATGGATTGTATGATTTAAATTAAAACTGTCAATTTGAATTAAATGGGATATTTAGTTTCCATAATTTTCTGGTTAGTTAGTTATCCTAATAAAATAATCCATAATTAAAATAATATTCAAATTACTCAATTGCCCTTTTAGTTAAAATCCTTCAATGCCACATGTCGCGTTCTTATTGCTTCCTAGACTTTCTAGGAAAAACACTCTCTCTACCCAACTCCTACTCTCTCTCCATATATATATATATAGGGAGAGGATCATGAGAAAACTAGATATAAATGAGAAAACCAAAAAACTAACCAAAAAAGCACTAAAAAGGAGGGGGGATCCTTTTAATGAAGGAGGGGGGACTTTTAATGAAGGAGGGGTAAAATTGGAAAAAAAATATATAACTTTTCAAACATTTCTCATTTCTCCATACGTTATCATTTTAAAACAAAAATGGCACCATAAGATCACAAATTTTTGTATCTTTCATTCAAGTATATTCGAGCATATTTTTTATGACATAAAAAATATTTATGGTGTCGTCTTGTTTTCAATACTATTATTACAGCAGTGCACATGTGCAATATAACATGTACTACAATTGCATTACATGCTTAAAATTAGCTTTTTGAGTCTAGTTTAGCTTTTAGGGTTAGTTTTTTTGGAGGTTTAGGATTAGGATTAGGTTTTTGGGTGTGGGGGGGAGGGGGGTTTAGGTTTTTGGGGGGTGGGGGGGTTTAGGTTTTTTTCGGGTTTACAATTGCATTACATGCTTAAAATTAGCTTTTTTAGTCTAGTTTAGCTTTTAGGGTTAGTTTTTTTGGAGGTTTAGGATTAGGTTTAGTTTTTTTGGTGTGGGGGGGAGGGGGGGTTTAGGTTTTTGGGGGTAGGGGTGGGGGGGTTTAGGTTTTTTTCGGGTTTATGTTTAAGGTTTAGTTTTAGGTTTTCGGGAGGGTGGGGGGTGGGGGGTTTAGGTTTTTGGGGGGTGGTGGGGGGTTAGGCTTTTGGTGGGAGGGTGAATTTAGGTTTTTTTTTTTTTGGGGGGGGGGGGGGGTGGGGGATTTAGGTTTTTGGGGGTGTCGGTGGGGGGTGGGTTAAGTGGTTTAAGCTTTATGTATTAGTGCACATGTGCAGTACAACAAAAAAAAAAAATTTTTTTTTTTTTTTTTTTTTGAAATTTTTTTTCTAGGCATATAAAGTAGCGATTTTTTTATTAAAAATTGTAAAAAAAAAAAAAAAAAAATTTGGTATGTTTTTAGGTTTTTTTTAGGCTTTTTTGGTTAGTTTTTTGGTTTTCTCATTTAAACTAGTTTTCTCATGATCCATCCCCTATATATATATATATAGGACAGAGATCCGTTAGGAACCACCCTTTATTGCGAGAACCGCGAGAACCAATGTGAACACAACCAAAAATGCCTAAAAATAGCTAAAAAACACACAATTTTTTTTTTCATATTTTTTATAAAAAAACCGCTACTGTGGCATTGAAGGATTTTAACTAAAAGGGCAATAAAGGTTTTTTTTTTTTTTTTTTTTTTTGGGGGGGGGGGGGGGGCGGGTTTAAGTTTTTTTTTTTTTTTGGGAGGGGGGGGGGGGTGGGGTTAGGTTTTTTTAGCTATTTTAGGTTGTGTTCACATTGATTCTCGCGGTTCTCGCAATAAAGGTGGTTCTCGCATGAACCTTACCCTATATATATATATATAGGGGATGGTTAAAATGAAAAGCACTTTTAACACGAAAACTCGAAAACTAACTAAAAAAACCTAAAAAACAAACAATTTTTTTTTTCAATTTTTTATTAAAAATCGCTAGTTTTTTTATATAATTTTTTTTTTCAAAAAAAAAATTGTGGTGCACATGTGTAGGGGTGTTCAGGATTCGTTTCGAATTCGAAAAATTCGAAATTCGTTTAAATTCGATTCGATTATCAAGAATTCGTTTCGATTATAAGAATTCGAATTCGAATTCGATTTAATTTTAGTCAAGTAAATCGAATACGAATCGAATACAAATTTATAATTTCAAATTCGATTCGAAATTCGAATAAAAATTATACATTTTTATTTATTATTTTTATATATAATACATATATAACTTTTATTAAGCTATACTATAAATTATTTTCAAAATTTTTTCCAAGTCTTAAAATTACCCATTACCAAACCCACTACATGACCCACAAGTAAAACCTAAGTAACAAATCTATCAATAGATTTCTAACCATAAAATATTAACTTGTAATGTGGAGCGATTATTCCCGACTTCTCGTTTTGAATTTTAGACTTGTGGTACTTTATTTGAAACTTTTTAATGTGATATCGTGCTTTATGGCTGCTTTAAAATTTATGTTTCATTCTGATAGTTTTTTACATGTTTTAAAGAATCTAAATTAAATCGAATTTATTCGAATTCGATTCGAATTCGAAATTTTAATCGAATACGAATTGGGTTTTTTATTCGAATACGAATTCGAATCGAATTCGATAGGTTTTAATCGAATCGAATACGAATTCAAGGAAAAATAAAAATTATTCGAACAATTTGATTCGAATAATTCGAAAATTCGATATTCGATTCGATGAACACCCCAACACATGTGTAATAATTCACATGTGTATTACACATACACATGTGTACTATTACACATGTGCACTATAAATTTTTTTTTTTTTTGAAATTTTTTTTATATAGTTTAAATAGCGAAAATTGGCATGCAAAAAAAATGGTATGTTTTTTAGGCTTTTTTAGTTAGCTTTCGAGTTTTCGCGTTAACTAGTGGTTTTCATTTGAACATTTCCACACACACACATATATATATATATATATAGGGGGCCGCTAGAATGAGAACCACCCCGAGTTATGAGAACCGCGAGAACCACACCATCCGGGGCGCCGTTGACCAAATTTTTTTTTACAACTAGATGTGTATATTGTAAACACATTCGTAAAAAAAAAAAAATTTTAAAAAAGGCCGAGGGGGTAGTTTTTTACACCACAAGTTTGGTGTAAAAAAAAAGAAAAAAAAATAAAAACACCAAACTTGTGGTGTAAAAAACTACCCCCTCGGCTTTTTTTTTTAAATTTTTTTTTTACGAATGTGTTTACAATATACACATCTAGTTGTAAAAAAAAATTTTGGTCAACGGCGCCCCGGATGGTGTGGTTCTCGCGGTTCTCATAACTCGGGGTGGTTCTCATTCTAGCGGTCCCCTATATATATATATATATATATATATATATATATATATATATATATATATATATATATATATAAACGGGATCAGGAGAAAACACTCAAAAGTGTGAGAACGCATCTTGGCCCAACACGTGTCACGCGGCATAGAGAAGGGCGGAGGGGCTTTTTTGTCCTTTCATCTTCTGCTTTTCCAGTTTCGATTTTCTCAATATATTGTTTTAATTTTTGGGGTTTAAGATTTTTGGCGTTAACCAAATTCAATAATTAATGGCGTTTAATGGTTTCATTGTATTAACATTTTGGCGTTTATGGCGTTTATTCAAATCGTATGCCATTGGAATCCAGGGGGTCAAGAAATCTATCTGAATGGCGTTTTTCTTGGCGTTTTAAACAAGATGGCCCATTGTTATATTATTTTTTATATACATTTTGGCGTTTGTGGTATCTTGGAGTTTTACAATTGTTAGATTATATTTCAACCACAGGAAAAAAAATACAAGCGAAGAAAATAAATTAAAAATCCTAATCGGATCTCTCTTCCCAATCTTCACTGTCATCAGTCTCTCGCTTCTTTAATAGTACAAGAACTGTCACCCAATATATGGCGTTTTATGTAAAACTTAACAAACCCATCGGTTTGATTATTTTGCCTGCTCGTCTGTTGATGTGGCTTTTTTTTGTGGATCTTTGGGGACATAGATCTATGACGTGTGGGTGGGTTTTTCGCTTTTTCTTTATCTTGATCTTCATCTTTATAATCATCCCACTCTTCAGTGTCATTGATCTCTTCTCCTCATCCAAGCCTTTTTTAAGAACAAAAAATACAAAATGCCATATGACTGGCATCAATATCTTTTTCTTGAATTTTTGTCCATCTCATGCAACAAAATCTTACTGAGTTACCCCCCTCTGCTAGCAATTCATTCAGTGAAACTTCACGAAGAACAATGCTGAATATCCAAGAAAACATATTAGCCATCTTTGATTTTTTTTTTTTTTTTGGCGTTTTACAGTGAGTGGTATTTAGTAGTATTGGCGTTTGTTTTTTTGGTTTATCAAATGGAAGTTGCTGAGATGTATCATTTTATAGGATGTCTTTTTGGCGCCTAAGTTAGGCGGTGCATTATTATAATAAAGTATTCGTCTTTTCAGTTATTGTTTGTAATTATTGTTTTTGATAAGTTTTATCTCTGAAGTCTGTAACACGTCCCATCTTTCATGTTTGGCGTTTTAGATTCTAATATAATAAATTTACCCTATCTTCAGTGTTACTGATTTGTAGTTACTGTTTCTAGTTACATTTTCAAGTTTGTTTTTTATTTATTTTATTTTATTTTTTTGGTTTTTTATAATACTTGTCCAAAGTAATTTTATTATGGTTTGGTAATTTTTGTGGCGTTTTATGGCATGTTGGCGTTTTGACAAGCATTTGACTTTTTGGCGTTTTTATTAGATATGGCGTTGTTATTATATAACAATTAACTGAAAAAGAAAATTAAACAAAATAAATATTGATCTTTCAAATCTTCACTGTAACCAGTCTCTTTCTTCTTTTGAAGCATCTTCACTGGCTGTTTCGACCTTCGTATGATTTTTTTTTTGAAGTAGTTTTTTTGTTGCCGTGTGGAAGCACAAAGTCTGAAATCAGCCTCTTTTTCTATAATATTTGTCCATCTCATGCAGCAAAATGTTATTGAGTTTACACCCTTTCAGCTAAAATGTTATCTTTTTTGGCGTTTTACCGAGAAAAAGAACGCAACTAAATAAACCATCTTAAAACTGTAAATTTGATCATGCTAAAATCAATAAAGTGTTGCTGTATGGTGATGGACAACATTGTTAAGCCTCAGTTAAGAAAGATAACTGACAATATTGTTCACCCCATACAGCCAAACTTTATTGACAACAAACCTCAGTAATGTTTTTGATGTTTGGGTTTTCTGGCGTTTATCAGATGAATGGTATATATTAAATGACGTTTGGGGTTTTGTGTGTGTTTTTAATTGATAGTCTGAGTTGTTGTATATATATAAGATTTTTTTAGCGGTTTTTTTAGGGGGAATTTTATTATAATTAAGTTTGGCGTTTTATATCTAATGGCGTTTTTAGTTAGAGTGGTGTGCGAATTTTGTTTGGCGTTTTATTTTCATGAGATGGCGTTTTGTTTGGAGTAGTCAAAAGAAGCTTTTACCCTTAATGAAGCGCGTCCACGTAATAAAATTGATGTTATTTACGAAAACGTCACCGCGCCAATCTAGTCCATAGATTGTTTTGATCGGACGATCCATAAGCGTTCTCACCGTTCTCACACTTTCCACCGTTTTCTCTAAATCCTGACCCTATACATATATATATAGGGTAAGGTTCATGCGAGAACCACCTTTATTGCGAGAACCGCGAGAACCAATGTGAACACAACCTAAAATAGCTAAAAAAACCTAACCACCCCTCCCGCCCAAGCTAAAATGCTAAAAACTAAACCCCCCATAAAACCTACAAAAATCTAAAAAAATAAAAAAAACACACAATTTTTTTTTTGTTTTTAATATTTTTTACATTAAAATCGCTACTTTTAGTAGCCAATTTTTTTTTTTAAATTTGTTTTTTTTTTTTTGCTACTAAAAGTAGCAAATTTTTTTATAAAAAATATTTAAAAAAAAAAGAATTTGCGTGTTTTTTAGCTATTTTTAGTTGTGTTCACATTGGTTTTCGCAATAAAGGGTGGTTCCTAACGGATCTTTCTCCTATATATATATATATAGGATTAGGTTCAAACGTGAACAAAATCCCAAGAGTGAACTGCGTGAACTGATCTGGGCCCTTTATTTTTATGATCTTGAGATTAAAGTGAGTGGCATGATGGTAATTATTTGGTTAATTTTTTCCATTGAATTAAATGCAAAAAGGGTATATATGTAATTTCCATATTGAATTAATTGCATAAATCCCGTTTCTCTCTCACAAATCATCATATTCAAACTTTTATCAACATCCAACTTTCTCTCTCCCCTTCATCATATCGCAGAATCTTTCTTCAACAAACTTCTCTCACACATACAAACACACACAGTCTAGATCTACGAGGCGGTTGATAATTATTTTTTCTTCCAACTGCAAGAATCCTCGAACCACATGGGGGCCAACACACATATAAACTACACATCGCAATTCATACCCTCATACCCATCTCCTGATTATCACAAAACCCTGTTTTCCGATTATCACCATCTCCGGTAATACCTCACCCACCACTCACCGTGAACCCACAACCAACTACCGCCGACACCTCAGATTGACCTCCGTCGACTTCCGAGCGACCATTCACCATCCCCGATTAACATCAAGTTTCAAAGTTTTTTTAGTTTTCAGCATCAAGTGAATAAGGTATGAAAGTTTATATGTTTTTATTGTTTTATAGAGATGATTATTCGTATGTGATTTGAAATTTTGAAGATTGTTATTTGGTATTTAAGCTGGTTATTGAAAAAGTATGTTTGAGTTCAGAGATGGTCAGGGGCTTTAAGAATTTCGATAATTTCGATATACTTTTGTTTTTTTTTGGATGAAGAAGAATGGTTATGATTATCTAGGGATAAATTTTAGTGGATCTCGGTTTCAGTGCTAATCGGATTCATTATTTTTCGGTTTTTTGCACATTTTTGGTTTCGGTATTTGCTAGTTTTAGGGTGAAATAAATAGGTTTGAATAGGCTGACTATCTGTTTATGCATACGATTAGTCGAAATTGCTAATGAGATGATGGATTTTCTTTCATTCCTTGATGAATTTACTTATTTTGCAGAAAAGATGATGAATATGTGGCTGATGAATATGAAATGGAAGATTTAGATGATAATATGGATTATGAGACTAATGACAGAGATATTGGTTCAGACTCCGATGGGGATGAATACGAGTACATGGTTTGTTTTAAATCTCTTGGAATTTCCTACATATACAAAAACCAAATAGGGGAATAGTGCCAGGCAGCTGCCTGGCACTCCCCCATTGGACCAACACGTTTTTTGTTTTATATTCATTTTAAAATTACGGTTTTACCCCTAGCTCAAAATAAAATTACGCTTTTGTCCCCATCTCAAAATTACGATCTTGCCCTCAATTCAAAATTACGACTTTGCCTGGCACTCTCCCATTGGACCAACCAGTTTATTATTTTATATCCATTCTAAAATCACGTTTTTGTCCCTCTTTAAAATTACGGTTTCGCCCCCAGCTCAAAATAAAATTACGCTTTTATCCCCAGCTCAAAATTACGATTTTTCCCTCCCTTCAAAATAAAATTGTGGTATTGCCCTCAGCTCAGAATTACCTTTTCGCCCCCAGTTCAAAATAAAATTTTGTTTTTGCCTCCACTTAAAAATTACGATTTTGCCCTCTGTTCAAAAATGTGATTTTTCCCCGTTTAAAAATTGTGATTTCGCCCTCAATTCAAAATTACGTTTTTTCCCCAGTTCAAAATAAATTTATGTTTTTGCCCCCAACTCAAAATTACGATTTTGCCCTTGGTTCAAAATAAAATTGTGCTTTTGCCTCAACCTTAAAATTATGATTGTGCCTTTAGTTCAAATTTATATTACGTTGTCACCCCAAGTTAAAAATTACGAATTTGCCCCTGTGAAAATTTACAACTTTGTCCCAGGTTCAAATTTACAGTACTGCCATTACTTTAGCTTTTGTCAAATTACGATTTTACCCCAGTAAAAAAATACAACTTTCCCTCAGTTAAAAATTACAATATTGCCATTTTTTTAGTTTTTTTTATCAAAACTATAAAAGTGTTTTATTTTAATTGGTTGACTCAATTTAATTGTTTTTCGTGTCAATGAGCTGACTAACACTCGCTCATTATTAGGCCATCGCCCCGCAACGCGGACGGGGCATCAACTAGTTTATACACATAAAGTTAAAATAATGTTCAAATACAATATACTGTTTTAGATATTTATTGCCTTGACTAATAAATAATGATATTGAAATAATGTTAAGTTTCAATACACTGCTTAACATATTTGTTACATTGACTAATAATATCAAATATACTGTAGAGTAATAAGATATTTGTAATTGCATTTTTTTTAATTGGGCTGTGTTTACTTTTGACTCATTCTCATCAAAATTAATATAACTAATTTGTTTTTGCAAAATAGGTTGGATGGATTTATGGTTCACTTACAGAGGATATCCTTACGGGCTTCAAGATGCATTGCCACGGTCGGCGATCAGTTTATTGTGTTCCGAAGAGGGCTGCATCAAGGGTTCTGTTCCCATTAATCTTTCGGATCGTCTTCACCAAGTTCTTAGGAGGGTTGAGTTTTTTTGTTCAATTTTTTGATGTTACACATGTGTATTCTGATTTTGCTCTGTTTTAATGCGATATATACATGTGTATTCTGATTTTGCCCTCTTTTTAATGCGATGTACACATGTGTCTATCGTCTGTTTTTGTGATATCTCAGAATTTTTTTTGTATTGAATGTTGATGTACACCTGTGAATTACTGTACACATATGTACGATGCTGAGTACACATGTGTACTGTTCTATTTATATCCAAGTACACATGTGTATACCGTTGAAATATGAAGGTTACGTGGATCTTAAAAATCAAAATTTGAATTCTGGTGATGAAATCTGAAATAAAAATTAAAATTGAAATCTGGTGATTTGTTGTTTGTTTTGATAATTATCTTATTAATAAATAAAACATAATGTGGATAATGAATTTAAATTAGGAAATATGTAACTTAATTCAATTATTAAAATAATGATTTAAATCTAATTTTTTATATAATCACAATCCTACCCTTAACAACTAAAAAGGAAATCAAGGGTCCAGATCTGTTCACGCAGTTGACTCTTGGGTGGTTGTTCACGCTGGAACCCTACCCTATATATATATATAGTTATGTAATAGTCAAGTCATGTGCTGTCAAGCATGAGTTGGATAAATCCATTAACCTCAAGATTTCACCAATACATAAATCATCCCATAGATGATTTGGATGGCCATGAATACAATATAAAGAGTATAATTTAATTATCTAATTCTCCAAATAACCAAGTGAGTTTAACTAGACGAGTGATTCCAAATATGATTATGGTTGGAGACTTAGTGTAGTTTGTTCACTTTGTTTGATTGAAAGCTACTTGGTGGTTCAAAATAATTAGTTATGATATTATAATAAAAAACTTTAAAGAATGAGAATTTTAGAATTACCAATTCAACTCATTAAACACGAAAACTAAGTTTGATGAACATAAATTCAATTCTAGATTATCAAAGATTGTCTGCGTGTTTATCTCTTCACCCTCTTTTTTTTCATATATATCATTGTTACCTCTTTTTGTTGGCTTCAAAGTCTTCTGTTGGAACTAGATCATTCTCCACAACAAAAAGAAAACAAATAAAGTACGTTGTAATAGACATACAATTTGTACGTGAAAATGTCACTTTGGGTTGTTTTATTGTGTTCTTGATGTTCCATCATCGAAACACAACAGTATGCCGATATCATAAAAGGTCTTCCAGGTCCTCTATTTGAAGATTTTTGCTCAGGTCTCAACAACTACAAACAAGGTGTTTCAATTCCAGGGCATGTTAGAATATTCTTCCCATTGCGTGACTAAAGACCATCTATGACATTTTAACCAAGACCATTGCTTGTATATTGTCGGTCATGATTGACTATAGTTATGGCTTGACTAAAGACCATCAGTTACACCTTGACTCTTTGTGTCTCCCATATCCATCTTTCCTATAGTTTAGACACATTCGAATACCATACAATTATATTCAATTTATCGAGAAGCACCATATGGTGTATGAATAACCTACCGCATTTGTAATGTCATAATTTATTTACTGTTTGGGCGTTTAAACTTCATTCGTAGTTGACTTGGTTCAACTTATACTTCTTCCAACCACATTTTAGGACTTTGAGTTCCGATAGTCAAGTTTGGAGTAGAGTGTGTGATGAAAGGTTAAAAATGATAATTTACATTTCGTAGCCACACACATTTATCCATTCTATCACTTAATATTGTATTTGTATGATATCCTAAGGCGTAATAAACTAATAATCAATCAAAAATTGCACTCAAATACATCAAAAATGAAAGATATCCTGGAACTTATTGTATCTTTTCATTTGTTTCTTGTGAGAACAATTAGGGATTAGTAATTGTTAAAAATAATAATGATTAAAACCCAAACATGTCAAGTGGACTTGTGGTTCAACACTACTGGACTTATTTGTTGGGTTGTTTATCTCATTGGGCCAGTTATATAAGCTGGGCTTATTGTTCGGTTTGTTACAACAGTATATTGGCTGGAATTGTATTTATGTTAAAGTGAGAGGACTATATGTGTAATATCTCAGGGGATCTGATCAGTGGTGCGGATTCATGTGGGTGCAAAGTGTAATGTGTGTTTGCAGGTGTATAAAAGGTGTCTTGTGAGCTAGGGTTTCCAGTATCTTCGTTATCTCATCTTATCGCACACATTAAGCTCTGCTGGAGATAGATTTCTTTGAGTATTGTTCGTTCCAGTTGAAGATAGATCAGATGCAGTTCGTTTCAGTTTATGTTTGCTCTATCTGCTGGTGATATGGTGAAGGTTTATTGAAGACTAAGTTCTTCATTTATTTAGTGTTGTAGTCTAGATTCTGCCGTGTGTCTTTGATCAGGTTGTATCGTTTCTTTATAGTTATTTTGTTTCGTTTAATCAACTGATTGATATCAGTTGATTATGTCCTTTGTATTGTTTGATTTCGGATCCTACAGTTTAGTAAGATCTTGGGCGGTTTGGGCGTTTTCTGGGTTGGTAAACATAATAAAAATTTCGTGTCACCGTTTTGTCGCTATACCTGGTGTTATTGTGTTGTTTGTATTAGATTCATACTATTTTTGACATTTAGGAAGCTACAAAGGAGCCACTACAGCTACAAAGGATTACAAGTTAAGAACTAACTCGGTAAACTTTGTGCTACGATTACAAGTTAAGATATAACCTTGTAAACTTTGTGCTATGTAATGAAGTAAAAAGAGTTGTAAGACGATCACAAACCTCGCAAAATAGAACCGTTAGACTCATCACAGAGAGGAGGTCTCTCTGTGACAATAATCTCTTAGAGAAAGAAAGCCAATGTAAAAGAGAAAGTATTGAGGGAATTATCTAACCATACCTAGTAAAGCAGATTTAGGTATTTATATAGTTGACCCTTGCTAATATGGACTTTTAATTTTAGTTCCCACTCGAATCTCACATGAGTGGTTTGTTCGGGTTTGTGTTTCGTAGTCTAGTGTTCGTCTCTCAACTTACTTTTCGTATATTGTATAGTTTGTTGATCATTATTATTCTTGTGATCCAACCTTATGGAAACTTCCTATGTCCCTTATCCGGACTTATGAGTGTGTTACACCTTCAACTTACTTTACTAGTACATTGTAACCATTTCCTTAATTATGACTTTAATTCGCTTGGGAACCGTGTCAGATTTCTTTCACTATATGGACCATCAGAATTTCATATAATAAATTCATGATACTATAGGGAAAGAGTTGTATTTCGAAAACTAGAAATCTTTCTAAATCACTACTTTTTTAAAGGGCAATGTTGGCAACGGTGAAGACATCAGGTTTTGGCTTGACACCTGGATCTTAAACGAACCTCTTAAATGCAGGTTTCCAGAGTTGTTCAGTATGGAAACTAATAAAAAATGCAGTGTTGCTGAAAGACTCCAATGTAGCAACAGTGAGTCAGAGCTTAATTGGAGCTGGTCGGCTTCGGTCCTCCCAGCGAATCTGTTGTCCAGTCATGATCAGTTGAAAAGCCTGCTGTCGGATGTTCATCTCTCGGATTCAGTGGACCGGTGGAACTGGGTTTCGGTCTGCAGTGGCGAATTTTCTGTTAAAGCAGTGAAACAACTTCTTCTAGCGGGTTCAGGTCAAAGGGACGAAATGGTTATGGATTGGGTCAAGTGGATACCTGCTAAAATCAACATACACATGTGGAGGTCGGCCTCAGAAAGTATACCGACAATTGAAGCTCTAAAAAAAAGGAACATTCCTGTCGGAGATGCCTTATGTACTCTATGTAACTCGGCTGAGGAGACAGCTGACCATTTATTTACGGCTTGCCATACCGCGGCAATAGTGTGGAACGGGATTTCTTTGTGGTGTAAAATATCGCCCATCTTCGCTTTCTCGAATCAAGACCTCATAGGCATTCACAAAGTCATTTCTGGATCGGAAAGGAAAAAGACAGCTGTCCAAGGTATCGTTAGGATCGTTTGTTGGAGTATTTGGCGTGCTAGGAATAGCTCAAAATTCTCAAACATCTCGGTTAGGATTGAGAACATTTTAAGTGAGGTTAAAGCTCTAAGTTTTCTTTGGTTTTCGACTAGATCTAAATATAAAGACATAGAGTGGAAAGATTGGTGTTCGTTTGTAAATATGTAAAGTTTTAGTTTGTTTGGTGTCGGCTCGGTTTGAGCCGGCTTTTGGCTGTTTTATGAAAGTTACTTTTCAAAAAAAAAAAACTACTTTTTTACTTTATGTTATAACAATCTTGATAATATTTTTGTTATTTTGTATAATATTTAGGTTTCTTATTTAAGATTTCTAAAAAAATAAATGTTTACTCTTAATCTGTGGGCCAATTTTTTCTCTAGTAGTGGATGTACACACAGGTATGATTAACATTGCTTTAACGATACTTTACGAATTTGATAAATTTTTATTTATTTTGTTTATAAGTTTTTCAAAAAGATTCTATACGATAAAAATATTATTACAATATTCAAATGAAAACCAACCATTTATTAACAAATAACGAACCGATAACATTAATATCAAAAACATGCCAGTTAAATAAAATAAAACGAAAAAACCTAAGGGGCTGTTGGCAACATCTGAATGGTTAAGTGTTGAACCAGTAAGAGATCTGAACCATTAAGAGTCTGTATAATGCTTAACCGTTCAGAGGCAAATGTCTAACTAATTCAGATTAGAGGTTTTAACCATTCAGACTCTGTATAATACTTAACCATTCAGAGGCAAATGTCTGAACCATTTAATTGCTGAACCAATAAGAGGTCTGAACTATTAAGAGACTCATTAAGAGCAGTGACAGAGCTTGACTAAAAGTTCCGAGGGGGCGGAAAGTCATGGGACCCAATTTATATATTGTATAAATATTTAGGCAAAATAATTGGGGGGGGGGGGGGGGGGGATCTTTTATAATGTTAAAATTTTCGGACGAAAAATAAAAAATTTTACACTTCTAACCAAAACATTCGGGGGAAGGGGGGGGGGGGGGGGGACCCCTGGGTTTCTACTAAACTCCGTCCCTGATTAAGAGGTAAACAAACAGTCCCTAACTTTTTTTAATATGAACTTTTTATTCGTTAGAAAAAGCTAACTTTTTTTACTGTTAAATAAATAAATAAATGGTTACTATTAATATGAACTTGTGGAAAATTTTATTTGCAAATCCCTATGGATTGGAAACATGTAAACAGATAAAAATAAAATTATCCACAATGGTAGTAGCTATAACTCATAAAAATTGTCTCATCTAAAAAAATAAAATAAAGTCTTAACATGCTAAAATAGTAATAGACACACATTTTAAATCAGTTAAAAATCCTAAAAATGAACACCAATGTTGTTTGGCTGAATATTTTTCAGTACAATAGCACTAGTATTAGGTATAATTAACGGTATCAAAACATAATTTTATTTTCAATATAACCCTATTTCAATAAAAATTACACCGAAATGTTAACAAAAAAATATTAGATACTGATATCGAAAATGAGTGAAAATACAAACCGAGTATCATACCAATTATGGCAATACAACACTGGTTCAATACCAATAGTGTAATAATACCAGAAGATACGGAAACCAACCAGTATCGAAAGCAAAAACCATAAAATCGAATTTTGGAGGTATCTGTTTATTTTCAATAAGAAAAGTCGAAAATCATTAGGCTAGTGGGTGTGGCTTAAGCTATGCAGTTAATAGCGGCGCTATAGCGGTGCTATAGCGGTTAGCGGACACCTGGGGTTGTAGCGGTCCAAATAGCGGTTGGTTATAGCGGAACCTCTAATAGCGGCGCTATAGCCCGCTATTTGGCCGCTATTTGAAGACCTGTATAGCGCCTACTGGACCGATTTTAGCAGTCAGCCCAAATTTAATGAAAAGCCCACTTTTATTAATTAAACCCATAACAATAAAAGGCCCAAATGTTTTATCAAACCTAGATACGACCAATTAAACTTAAATTAATGATGTACGACGACCAATGTTCTGGAGCGCACACTGGTTTGAGGTCGCTGGAAGCACTTCTTCATCATGAAGCTTGTTCATACGACCAATTAAACCTAAATTAATGATGTACGACATTATCACTAATATTTGGAATGATAAAACTATGAATTTTGATATTACTATTAATATTTTTCAAAGACATATTTATATATATAAGGGGAAATGGACTGTATCACCCTAAACTATGCAAAATTGGCCAATACCACGCCCAACTTTCAAGTTGGCTCCCACCACCCTCTACTTAACATTTAGGTGGCAGTGTCACCCTTTCGTTAAATAATCACTAACTCAGTTAGGTTTCTAATCCTATGTGGCAAGGAACTTGTGAGGTGGACAGCCTACATGGCAAGGGACTTGTGAGGTGGACTCACCTATCTTCAACAACGATCCAGCTGCAAAGAAATCGTTCATTTCCTCCTCAATTTCTCTCTCATCTATCTTTCTGATCAACCTATTTCCATATTAATCCCCAATCACTCTCACAAATCCCCAAACCCTAGTCCTCACTACACCTTTAACGAATTCAAATCAATCACATCTATTACAGCAGTTTGGTCGTTGTTATATTCTGATTTTGTTCTGAACGAGTTGCTGTGAAGTTCCTGAACGAAATTGCGATTCATCGGTTGAGTAATTGAGGTTTTGATCTGGTATTTCATGTTTTTTAGGGTTAGTTCGTAGTAAATTCAGTTAAACCAGTTTATTATACACATACAATTGATTATATGTATCTAATTTGTGCTTGACTTCAATGTTACAATACCTAGGGTTTAAAGTTATGTCACACCCTGGCTTTGCGGAAGCGTGGTTAATTTGGTGTGACTTCTTAATACCATAGCTTAACCATAACAAAGCTATATGAAACAAAACCATGCAAGATCATCCATTTAATTAAGTTTTAAAAACCAAATACAGCAACATTGTCTCAACGGAAACACATCCTAACGACATAAACATTGTTCAACAAACACAACATAACATAAGCATAGTTTAAGGACTGTGACTTGTCCAGGAAAGAGTCACATTCCCCAAACCCGGATGACCTCGTAACTAGTGCAGCGGGAAAACGTGTCATACCGCGCCATATCCTTTAATTCCCTGAAATACATGTAAGTTGAAAAATCAACAATAATGTTGAGCGAGTTCATGTGTAAGTGAGTAAATAAACCTTTGTAAGTATAAAAATCCTGGTATGTAGCACATAAGGGAATTGAGATCACCAATGGTTTGCAAGGCCATTGATATGTGTGAAGTGCAAGTAGGGAGACTTAAACCTAGCGGATTTATGCGTTGGGCACGAAGTCACCCCGAGGTCCGTTTCTAGTTTGGCCTGGGGCTGGGCTCGCTACACCCAGATAGATCTACCGCTCCTGTCCCTCGGTCCTACCATGAGGACTAATGGCCTCATGTTGCTCCTACCCACTCACATGATCTAAGTAGTAAACCTCCTTACGCTAACCATACCATGTATATAGTATTTGTAATCAAAGTAACATGTATTTCACCCCCGTAGTTTAGAAAACTGAAAACAGTTAAGAGAAAAGGGGGACATGAACTCACAGTGGTGCGTCTCTACCAAGTATGTCTCCTGATCAAGCAGCTGTGTGACGACCTACACGTACTAATTCTATTAGACGGATGGCCGTGCCTTAGCTTAAGGTTTAAGTTTTTGGGAAATAGTTAGGCAACTATTTCGTGTTTACATTCTGTATATACTTGGTAGTTATTTTCCTTCCCAAGGATGGGGGATTTAATACATGTGTGTTCGAAATATATTATTAAGTCTCACTTAAAATATATTTTATTTCTAACTCCAAAATATAAATATTCTTCTCAAAAATATTATATTTTCTATTACATGTGATTCTCCCAAAATAATACTTAGTAATATTATTTTTACTCTAAAAATAATATTTACGTAGTTCACAAAATAATCATAAACATTTACACAAGTGATGTTGTGAAAAATATATATTTTCCAAATACATGTATTTATCACGTTTTATTTTGTGAAATCCCACCTCCGATATTTTGTAATTAAGTCGTGGCGAAACTTGTGTTTTGAAAACAAGTCGAAAAATGTATTTCTAACACTTGTGGTGAAAATATTTCTAAGTGTTAGGTTTCTAGAAAAATTTCGCCAGAGTTTCCTCTGTAACTGGAGGTGGCCACGCTTTTAAGCGTATCATTTTCTTTTATAAATCAAACCAACAATCTTCTTATTCAATCAAAACAATGTTCAAAGCATCAAACTAGTAAGTAAATATGTATATCGCATAAATTACATGAACTTGCGTTTTATCCAAGAACATAAAGTAAATTCCATTACTTTTAGTGGATTTTTATATAAATCAATCCGGTTTCGTAAAAACCCCGTTTTTAAAGAAATTCCATCTTTACAACTTCTCGTCATCTTTTTCAAAAATAGTTATTTTGTCGAAAGTGTGTTCTAAAAATCATTCGCGTTAGTGTAAGATCCGCCTTTAGAAAACATGATTTCTTTGATACTTGGTTCTTTGAAAATACCGCTTGTAGATACGTAGATCTACTAGTTTTAAACACTATTTCACAAGCAAAATCGCTTTTACACAAGTTCATGATTCGTGTGTGGTAGAGTTTCATCCTTTAACCCTTGTTACTTCCAAAACAACCTTATGTCATAATCCAAGGTCATGACCAACCCGGGTTAAATGTTGATCCGAGCTACCACAACATAGATCGGGCCTAAATAACCACACAAATCAAATACTACAAGATTTACACAACATATGAGCTTTTAACCATCACTTTTAGTGTTTTTAGTAAACTTTTATGCTTCATCTTGTATGTTTGCGACTTTTAACCGTTACAAATCATATTAACCACTTCAAAATAGTTCGAGAGGGTGATTATAGCAACTTACTACTAGCTCGAGGCTAGGGAAGAATCTAAGCGAAAAATGCGTGGATAAAAGCAATAGAGTGAGGCCCTTCGCCTTCCGATTGCACCAAGGTTCCTTATACGCGATCCTTATCACTTGTATGCACTTGGAATGTGATGATCAAAACTCGAAAATGGATGGATGTAAGAGGGGGTGTTCGGCCGTGAGTGATAGAGAGGGAGAGAGGAGTGTGAGTTGTGTTGTGAGTGTTGTGATGAACATGTTATGCTAAACTTAGAACTTATAGACAAAGCTTAAGGTAATTAACCATTGGATTATATGTATTCTAGATATTAGACACTAGTAATTAAATAATCAAGAAATAGGACAAGGGT
>JARYGA010041042.1:0-31605 GCA_030545235.1 Helianthus tuberosus | reverse complement strand
CCCGTGTTCAGCTTACTGTCTGACTTAAAACAGGATTGCTAGTTCCAATGATTGAGCACGGGGGCGTGTTCAGAGGGCACGGCCCGTGCTGAGCTCTGCAGAAGCTGAAAAACTAAGAAAATCCTAAAAAAATTAAAAAGAAAAATAAAAGATGATTAGGCCGTTGATTCCTAACTTTCTTAAAATCCTTGTGTCCCCGGCAACGGCGCCAAAAACTTGATGCGCGTTTAAGTGTCGTATATATTAGGTGTATATTTTAAGCCCTTTTTAACACTTATTTTAGCCAAGTTTTAAATTTATAAAACACGATATTTTACTAACACTAAACACACATATGGGCAAGTGCACCCATCGTGAGCGTAGTATAGCGTTGGTAAGATACCGAGGTCGTCCAAGGACACAAGAGATTTTAGTACCGGTTTATCCTCAACGTCTAATCAAAATAAAAAGGATAGAAAAATGTTTTAAACTAAGAAAAATAAAAACTAACTAAAATGCTGAAAATAAAAATAAAAGAAAAACAGATAGACAAGATGAATCACTTGGTTCCGACTCGTATCTAGTATAACCTTTGATTATTTCCGCACTTTTGCACATAATTAAGAGATTATCTTAGTTATTGTAGTAGACCCCTCTTTTGAAGGTGACGTTACCCTCACCCCAGTAGTTTGAGTCAGCAAGGATACAATCTTAAAAGGGTGGATTATTGGAAGATAATGAATTAAGTTATTAATGCAGTATTATGGTAGGCCCCGCTTTTGGCGGTGACGTTACCCTCGACTAAGTAGTCTGAGTCAGCAGGGATACAGTCCTAAATAGCCGGGTTATAGTATTAATAGTAGTTAACTTATGAGGGGATCAAAGAGTTTGGACCCCCGCCATCCAATACCGTGAAGCATTGAAGGAGGTCCTACTAAATTTGACCCAGGTCCATTGCAGGACCTCTAAACGCTGAACAATGGCAAGACCTTTACCAAACCGTTCCCTTAACCCCCGACCAGGTAGCCAACATACCTCCATATAGACCGTGGAGATATGAATGGTGAAAATCTTTTATTTTATATAAACAGTAAAATAATGCCAAGACACCACGGACAAACGATAAGGAAAGATCACCTTCAACATAAGTAACTAGTTATTAAAGTCATTAATACAAAACCAAATAAAAAGTGCAAAAGATTAGAAATAAAAAGTATTATACTAGACACTTTGTCTTCACCAAGTGATGTAAGAGACTTAGGCAAACATGGCCTTGATTGTCAAGAACTCTTACGATCAATCTTGGATCCCGAGACGACTCACACACTCTACGATGGACAATGGATGATGGTGGTGGATGATGGTGTTGTGATGGTGGTGGGTGGTGGATGAAGTGTGAGAGAGGTGGTGTGCCAAGGGATGAGTTGAAATGAATCCAAGCACTCCTATTTATAGGCTGAACAGAGAGCTGGGCACAGCCCCGTGTCCGCTGGGCACGGCCCCGTGCCTGTCTGACACTCTCTCTCCTCATTAATTGTAATTCGCAATTACAATTAATGCGTCTGCAGTACTTTCGACACGCCCCCGTGTCCGCTGGGCACGGCCCGTGGTGGGCAATAGAAGCTTTTATAGGTTTGTCTTTTCTGCTGCTTCTTGGGCACGGCCCCGTGCTGGCTGAGCACGGGGCGTGTTCAGTCTTCTGACTTCTCTATTTTGCTTTGGAAGGTGCCGTTGAGGGGTCGGGCAATCCACTAATGTTCCTTTTCTTGTATTTATGTTGGATTTAGCTGTCTTTTTGCTTCTTTTGCGTTTTTGAGCTCATTTAATCCTGAAAATACAAAAGGAAGACAAAAACACTCTTTTTCCAATATTAGTACTTAAAAAGGGTTAGTTTTATGCCTTATTTGATGTAATTTATATGTTGCATTTTACACACATCAAATACCCCCACACTTGAACTTTTGCTTGTCCTCAAGCAAAACTCTTTAATATGTGGCTTACACTCCCAAATGGAATAGGTAGAAGAGAAGGTTTTGGGCTTGTCGTAGAGTGTCGGGATGTCCAAGATCTTTTTGGGTTTTATTTTTATTTATTTACAATCCTATTCGTAATGATTTATTTAGAACGTTTCATAGGAGAAATTACTTATTTGGGCATAACATGCCTTTTTAAAATTCCATTTATATACAAGTTCACATACCTCACGGGAGAAATCACTCACACTCGGCCGAAGGTGTATTTTTTTAGTGAATCACTCGAGAGCGGCATGGAACTTATTCCTACCATAAGCTTGCCAAGCAATCAATCCTCCTCCTTTTTAACTTTTATACCTTTGTAAATATCAAGAGGACTTTGTGGGTTAAGGGTTAGGCTTGGGTTAAAGGTAGGTGGTTGGGCTAGTGGTTAGTGGTTAGTAGAAAAAAGGCGAAAAGCGTAACAAGTGTCGGTTTTCGTAAGACTTTTTATTTTTTTGTAACTTTTTATTTTGATGAAGCTTTTATTCAAACAAAGTTATTTTTGATGAACTTGTTTGTTTATTTTCTTTTTGCTTCATCATCAACAAATTTTTTTTTTTTTTTGATCATACGAAAAACCGAACTTGTTACTAAAACAAAGGGTTAAAAATGAAAAATGTTTTGGTGGGTAAAAGGGTTTTTGGTTTGGGTGATGAAATGAAAAAGGTTTAGGCTCAAAGGGGTTAACTAGGGGGAATTTTTTGGGCAGGTGGTAAAAGAAAAAGAAAAATAATGGTGTAGAAATAAAAAAGGTTAGTCCTAATGCCTCCATCATTTACTTACTCGGGTTTAAGTTGATAAGGACCGGGAATGTATCGTCATGGCAAGTTCTAGAGTTGTAAGAACCAAGCGGCTATTCACACAAGAAACGAAAAATGAGCATTTAGTCTAAAGATGTAAATTTGTATGCTCAATAAAGGCTCAAAACTCACTTTTGTGGGAATGGGTTTTTATGTGATCAAGTATATATAATCAAATTTTAACTAAGTTTGTCATGCCTTTTCATAATTTTCTTATGTTGGTTCTTTTTATCACTACGCTATCGGTTGTAAATTTGTAAAAATATAACCTTTTTGAGAACTTGAATTTCCCGAATTAAACCTAGACAAGTAAAAAAAAATGAATTTTTTTAAAAAAATTTGGGGTGATTAGCGGTTCCAATAGAGTTTTGTGTAAGGCTTGTATTTAAGACTTGCAAAATTCAAGGTTTTAGCATCCCCCCCACACTTAAATTACACATTGTCCTCAATGTGTCCCAAAAATAAATTTTTAGGTTGATTAGATGTGTAAAATAGTGTTTAAAAAGCAAAAATTTGTGTTACTGGGCACTGAACACGGCCCCGTGTTCAAGTGCCAGTAACAAAATTGAAATAAGAGATACAGAAGTCTGGACACGGGGGCGTGTTGGGTGAACACGACCCGTGTCCAGGTACCTGAACTGGGCGTTTTTCTGCAGGTGGTTCAGTACGGGGCCGTGTTGGTTGGGCACGGCCCGTGTTGAACCTTCTGGACTGGAGAGAATTGTCGGGTCGCCTTGTTCTTGTGAATGAGTTCATTTTTCTCGTTCCCTTTTTCATCCTTTACCACCATGAGTGTGTTTTATTCATTAAAAACCATCCAAACCATAAAACCATCATTTCATTTCATCATAGAGAGAACTTACATAGTCCTAAATTAAACTAGATAAAACAAGGAAATAATAAACCATGGAGTCCTAGCCTTTACTTTATTTTAATTAGCAAAATTTCCAAGAAGTAATTAATCTTGGTTAAACAAGGCCTTTTTCAACTCCTTCTTCCGCGTGCGGTTCTCCTCAAATGTCGGCGAGCCATTCTTCCACCTCCCTTGGAAGGAGAAAAGAAGGCTCATTGGCATTAGTTTGAGGAGTTTCAACTTCCACCGGGATCTCTTACGGGAGGTTCCGCAGGAAAGTCTTCCCACCCGGTAGGGTTGTTGATTCCAAGTGCCAGGTTCCAATCCTGCTGAGGAAGGACTGGTTCCATTGGGGGTGCTACAAGAATATTTAACCTCTGGTGCAAGAGGTTAATTTCTTGGAAGCTGCTTTCAAGTCCCATCGTAAGATCGTTAATACGGTCGATTAGGACCTCCTCTACTGAAGTCATTTCGTCGAGAGCCTCCCTTAATGCTATCACATAGCGCACAAGTGTAGCTCAATGGAGGGTCTTCTTCCTCTTCGGCTGTTTGACGAATGCACAGAAGATGTTTCGCTGTTTTCACTTGACATTCTACGAAAAATAAACTGAAAAAGTTTATTTAAATGAAACAGTTACCGGACACGGCCCCGTGCTCAATGAGCACGGCCCCGTGTTCATCTTTCTGCAGAATTTTGAAGCAAGGAAACTTGGATTTTTAAGTTATTTTCTGAACTTGTGGGGTATCTTTAGCTACTAATAACTTAAAACAATGTTACATAACATGTTTTTACCAAGATTCCTTGAACAAAACTCATTAATCCCTACCACAAAGTTGGAAGAATTTCAAACTTTCAATGGTAGTTCTTGGAGAAAGATGGAGAAGAAGGAAATGGCTAAAAGAGGAAAGGACAAGATGGGTTGTTGGAACCTTCTTTTAGACTTACCTAGGATAGTTTGAGAGAAGATTCCTGCAAATCTCTGCCCCAAGTTGGTCCAAATGTGCAGAATTCTTGGCTGCATTTATAGAAAACGACAGCATCCTGGACACGACCCCGTGCCCAGTGGACACGGCCCCGTGTGCAGGTGGAATTCTGACACATTTTGTCCGTATTCCGACGTACTGATCAGAATGGAATCTTTTGATGGACACGGGGGCATGTTGGCTGGACACGGCCCCGTGTCGAGGGACTGTTTTATGAAGTTGTCTAGTTTTTAAGGAACTTGTTAGTATCGGGTGGCTCCTGACTGGTTGGAACAACCCCAAAGTGCCTAAGATACCTTAATTGTCCTAGACTAAGGCGAGAACGCAAGAGGTTGTCGGTGAGGGTAATTCCTATTTTCATTCTAGGTGGACAAGTCCAACCCTTTCCCGGGCTCTTGTTAAAGAAGGTGTATGCCGAATCGCTCAGGTCTATGTATGCACCGAACGAAGTCGATGGAGAGTCCTTCACGGCACAATCGACACAGGGACGACTATCGTCCAAGTCTTTGCTAGGAACGAAGGTATTTTCGGGAGCAACGAGGTTGTCGGAATGCGGTTCCAACATTTCTTCATGGTTATCGTCTTGGGGTGGATTAATAAAATCCTTCCTAAGCTCTTCTAACCAATTCAGAATTAGCTTTTCTAGTTGAAATAACTCATCAAGGAGCATTTCCCCTAGAATATCTGGCTGGGCGCATTCGAGGGAGAAATAGTGCTTATTTTTACTTTCGCCCCTCTTAAGGTTGTAAGAAGTCGGTGGGTCCATGTAGTGGGGCCTATAATTTAGAAAGTAGCATTTTACTTCTTCATGTTTGCCACCACATAATTGACACCACGTACCATAAGAGTGCCGAAAGTAAAAACAATTACTATCACTCATGTTTATGTCAGAAATTACTAACCGCTGGGATCTTACGGTTCTGTTTTCAGTAACTGAAACTTGGGCACGGGGGCGTGTTGAGTGGGCACGGCCCCGTGTTCAGCTTACTGTCTGACTTAAAACAGGATTGCTAGTTCCAATGATTGAGCACGGGGGCGTGTTCAGAGGGCACGGCCCGTGCTGAGCTCTGCAGAAGCTGAAAAACTAAGAAAATCCTAAAAAAATTAAAAAGAAAAATAAAAGATGATTAGGCCGTTGATTCCTAACTTTCTTAAAATCCTTGTGTCCCCGGCAACGGCGCCAAAAACTTGATGCGCGTTTAAGTGTCGTATATATTAGGTGTATATTTTAAGCCCTTTTTAACACTTATTTTAGCCAAGTTTTAAATTTATAAAACACGATATTTTACTAACACTAAACACACATATGGGCAAGTGCACCCATCGTGAGCGTAGTATAGCGTTGGTAAGATACCGAGGTCGTCCAAGGACACAAGAGATTTTAGTACCGGTTTATCCTCAACGTCTAATCAAAATAAAAAGGATAGAAAAATGTTTTAAACTAAGAAAAATAAAAACTAACTAAAATGCTGAAAATAAAAATAAAAGAAAAACAGATAGACAAGATGAATCACTTGGTTCCGACTCGTATCTAGTATAACCTTTGATTATTTCCGCACTTTTGCACATAATTAAGAGATTATCTTAGTTATTGTAGTAGACCCCTCTTTTGAAGGTGACGTTACCCTCACCCCAGTAGTTTGAGTCAGCAAGGATACAATCTTAAAAGGGTGGATTATTGGAAGATAATGAATTAAGTTATTAATGCAGTATTATGGTAGGCCCCGCTTTTGGCGGTGACGTTACCCTCGACTAAGTAGTCTGAGTCAGCAGGGATACAGTCCTAAATAGCCGGGTTATAGTATTAATAGTAGTTAACTTATGAGGGGATCAAAGAGTTTGGACCCCCGCCATCCAATACCGTGAAGCATTGAAGGAGGTCCTACTAAATTTGACCCAGGTCCATTGCAGGACCTCTAAACGCTGAACAATGGCAAGACCTTTACCAAACCGTTCCCTTAACCCCCGACCAGGTAGCCAACATACCTCCATATAGACCGTGGAGATATGAATGGTGAAAATCTTTTATTTTATATAGACAGTAAAATAATGCCAAGACACCACGGACAAACGATAAGGAAAGATCACCTTCAACATAAGTAACTAGTTATTAAAGTCATTAATACAAAACCAAATAAAAAGTGCAAAAGATTAGAAATAAAAAGTATTATACTAGACACTTTGTCTTCACCAAGTGATGTAAGAGACTTAGGCAAACATGGCCTTGATTGTCAAGAACTCTTACGATCAATCTTGGATCCCGAGACGACTCACACACTCTACAATGGACAATGGATGATGGTGGTGGATGATGGTGTTGTGATGGTGGTGGGTGGTGGATGAAGTGTGAGAGAGGTGGTGTGCCAAGGGATGAGTTGAAATGAATCCAAGCACTCCTATTTATAGGCTGAACAGAGAGCTGGCCACGGCCCCGTGTCCGCTGGGCACGGCCCCGTGCTTGTCTGACACTCTCTCTCCTCATTAATTGTAATTCGCAATTACAATTAATGCGCCTGCAGTACTTTCGACACGCCCCCGTGTCCGCTGGGCACGACCCGTGGTGGGCAATAGAAGCTTCTATAGGTTTGTCTTTTCTGCTGCTTCTTGGGCACGGCCCCGTGCTGGCTGAGCACGGGGCGTGTTCAGTCTTCTGATTTCTCTATTTTGCTTTGGAAGGTGCCGTTGAGGGGTCGGGCAATCCACTAATGTTCCTTTTCTTGTATTTATGTTGGATTTAGCTGTCTTTTTGCTTCTTTTGCATTTTTGAGCTCATTTTATCCTGAAAATACAAAAGGAAGACAAAAACACTCTTTTTCCAATATTAGTACTTAAAAAGGGTTAGTTTTATGCCTTATTTGATGTAATTTATATGTTGCATTTTACACACATCAGTCGTCACGCAGCAGGTTGAGTTGGAGACTTACTTTTCGGGATACGCACTTCTGTGAGTTCATGTTCCCCCTTTTCTCTTTACTGTTTTCAGTTTTATACTTCGGGGGTGAAATACATGCGACAATTATTACAGACTTTTATATACACGGTATGGTTTGCTTAAGGAGGGTTTACTACTTAGATCATGTGAGTGGGTAGGTGGTACTTGGGGCCATTACTCCTCATTGTAGGACCGAGGGTCATGAGCGATAGATCTATTTGGGTGTAGCGAGCCCAACTCCTGAGTCCACAGTACAGATCATGGGGTGACTTTGAGCCTGACGCAAAAATCTGCTAGGTTTGAGTCTTCCTACATCACTTCTCACATATCATTGGCTTTGCAACCCAATGGTGATCTCATTTTCCTTAATTGCTACATACCAGGGATTTTCATACATGTTAAAAAGGTTTATACATACTCACTTTTACATGAACTCGCTCAACTTTTGTTGATTTTTCAAACTACATGTATTTCAGGTAACTAATGGATCTGGCCAAGTTTGCAATGAGGTTAAGCTGCGTAGGAATAATGATGTCATCCGAGTTTAGGAAATGTGACCTTTTCCTGGACGGGTTACAAGTCTTAAAGTGTGTTTTTATTTATGTCTTTTGGTTGTGTCTTGTGAACACATTTCAAATTATGTCATATCGTAAACTGTTGTAAGTGTCGACTTTTAAACAATGTTGTCGTGTGCACTTTAAAAACTTGTTGAATCGATGAACATCATGTGTTTTATTTCATATAGCATGGTTATGATATTTGCTATGGTATTAAGAAGTCACACCAAAATAAACCCATGCTTCCGCAAAGCCAGGGTGTGACACTGTGCTTATGTGAATCTGTGATTACGTGCTTATGTGTTTATGTGATACATGTTTCAATGTGTTCTTGAGCCTTAGTAGTATTAGACGTGTGAGTGAGATTCGATTATGTCGTGTCTGAGGCCTATGACGATGTCTATTGCAGCCAATGTCGACTGGACCCTCATCTGGACCCCGTAACCCACGAATCACTCGCCAAGAACAGAGAGACAAATGCCTTGCTGCTATCGTCACTAAGCAAGTAGCAAAAGTCGTTCCTCAGATCGTGAGTGAAATATATGAGAATGTGAGCAAATCATCCGAGGAGTCCAGAACCGAAGCTCCTAAAGCTACTCCCAAGACTGCTTTCAGCTTCAAGCAGTTCAAAGCTTGTGGTCCAAAGGAATTTACTGGCGAAGATGGCCCAACGGCTATGTTTCAATTGTTTGATTCCGTCGAAGTCACTTTGTGCCAGAGTGGATGTCCTGAAAATCTCCGTACTCTAAACGCTACCGGCGTCTTCCAGTCCCGTGCCCTAGACTGGTGGACGGCCAAGAGAAACAAACGCGGAAATAACGCAGCATATGAGCTGACGTGGGAAGAGCTGAAGGCCATTATGATGGATGAATTATACCCTCCCCATGAACGCCAAAAGATGGAGGACGAATTCTGGCACATCAAGCAGAAGGATGGAGAGAACGCAGCTCTGACTGCTCGCTTTAAGCAGCTCAGTATCATCTGTCCCGATCAAGTGAAGACGCCCGATATGACAATCAAGAAGTACATCCGAGCTCTACCAGACTGTGCTGCAGATTTTGTGCATGCCGCAAAGCCAGCAACAATTGAAGAAACTTACTTGTTTGCCGCTGAAATCAACGACAAGAGAGTAAAAGCTGGTTTTTGGGATAAAACTTCGAAGAACCTGCATCAAGTCACCGCCGCACCAACTGCTGAAACCACCGCCACTCAAACGTTAAGGTCCTCACGCCGCAAGAAGAAGAACAACAACAGCAACTCCAGCAACAAGAACTGTGCTGTCACTACCACTGCTGCTCCGCTTCAAGCCGTACCGGCTCAGCAGCAATCTCAGCACCGATCAGCACCAGTTATCTATGCACCGCCTGCAAATCGTGCATACACTGGTCCCCACCCTGCCTGCCTAACATGTTCTTATCATCGCCCGGTGGGTATCGCCTGCCAATTTTGTGTGCACTGCAATATGTACGGCCACTTTACTGCCAACTGCCGTACTGGTCCCTGACAAGCACCAGCTCAAGCCACTGCTCATCAAGCTCTGCTTCCAGCTCCGCAAGGCCAATAAGCGGCTCAGGCACCCGCGACCAACGCCAGAGTCTGCTTCGCGTGTGGTGATCCTAAACACTTCACAAACATGTACCCGAACAGGGTTATGAAACAAGAGCCCCAGCAGCAGCAGCCTCAACAGCAGCAACAGCCTCAACAGCAACAACAAGCCGCACGTGCCAGAACTTTCAACATCAATGTGCGCCAAGCCCAGGCTGACAACAATGTGGTCAATGGTACGTTCCTTGTGAATGGTATTTATGCATCGTGTTTGTTTGATACTAGAGCTGATAATTGCTTTGTGTCGTTTGAATTCGAGAAGCTTCTTAGTCGTAAGTGCTCCCATCTCCCCTCGACGTTCGATGTCGAAGTCGCCACCGGAAGAACTGTCGCCGTTAATTCTGTTCTTCGTGATTGTACTCTAGAACTAAACAATCACATCTTCCCAATCGACCTTATTCCGATGCAACTCGGAAGTTTTGACATCATAGTAGGCATGGACTTTCTTCGCGAAAACCATGCTGAAGTTGTGTGCTTCGATAAGATGATTCAATTCTCGCTAGCAAATGGTGATCTACTGTGTGTATATGGTGAAACGGCATCAAAAGGTCTCAAACTTATGTCATGTGTCCAAGCTAGCAAGTATCTCCGCAAGGAATACAGAGCTTTCTTGGCTAACAATGTAGTAGCGGAGAAGGAAAAGAAAGGAAAGACAGAAGTGAAAGATGTTCCTGTGGTTCGTGAATTTCCTAATATGTTTCCTAATGATCTTCCCGGACTTCTGCCAAGTCGTGATATCGATTTTCGTATCGACCTCATTCCTGGAGCAAACCCTATTGCTAAAGCTCCTTACCAACTCGCTCCTTCCGAAATGCATGAACTGTCGAGTCAGCTCTAGGAACTACTTGATAAAGGCTTCATTCGCCCGAGAACCTCTCCATGGGGCGCGCCGGTCCTCTTCATCAAAAAGAAGGATGGGTCGTTCAGGATGTGCATCGATTATTGGGAATTGAATAAGTTGACTAACAAGAATCGCTATCCCCTGCCTCGCATTGATGATTTGTTTTATCAGCTATAAGGAGCTACGTGTTTCTCGAAGATCGATCTACGCTCAGGCTATCACCAGCTACGCATCCAAGAGAAGGATATACCCAAAACCGCTTTTCGCACTCGATACGGCCACTACGAGTTCGTTGTTATGCATCTTGGTTTAACCAACGCACCTGCGGTTTTCATGGATCTGATGAATTGCATGTGTAAACCTTATCTCGACCGTTTCCTCATCGAGTTCATCGACGATGTCTTGATCTATTCCAAATCGAAAGCTGAACACGCGCAACATCAACGTTTGGTTCTCGAGCTACTCCAAGGAAATCAACTCTATGCCAAGTTCTCCAAGTGTGAATTCTGGCTCGAGGAGGTTCAATTTCTTGCTCACATTGTCAATAGTCAAGGTATTCACATCGATCCCGCGATGATTGAAGCAGTTAAGAGTTGGATTACGCCTAAGAACCCGTCTGAAATCCGTTTTTTTCTCGGACTAGCGGGCTATTACCGACGATTTATCGAAGGATTCTCAAAAATCGTTGTGCCACTTACCGCTCTCACGCATAAAGACAAGCCTTTTGTTTGGGGAAATGAACAAGAGTCTGCTTTCCAAACCCTCAAGTACATGCTCTGCAATGCTCCTGTTCTCACTCTACCCGACGGAAACGATGACTTTATTGTCTATTGTGATGCCTCTAACCTTGGTATTGGTTGTGTTCTCATGCAACGAGACAAGGTCATTACTTACGCATCTCGACAGCTCAAAATCCACGAGAAGAACTATACAACCCATGATCTCGAGCTAGGTGCAGTTGTTTTTACGTTAAAGATTTGGCGACACTACCTGTATGGTACCAAGTGTACGATCTTCGCCGATCATAGGAGCCTACAACATATCTTTGACCAGAAGGAACTTAATATGCGTCAACGCCGATGGGTAGAACTTCTCAACGATTATGACTGTAAGATTCGTTATCATCCTGGCAAAGCAAATGTCGTTATGCTCTCAGCATACGGAGTTATCTACTCAGCATTCATAATACCCAAGCCCAATATGATCTCGAAACCCTCATCCGCGAAGCTCAGCATGCATGTTTTAATGAACGCACTTTGAAGAAGGAAAGAATCTACCACGATGGAGCCCAGCTTGTGAATAAGTCGAATGGGATATTCCACTTTCTGGACCGAATTTGGATCCCTAAGCAGACCAACTTACGACAGATTTTGATGGACGAAGCCCACAAATCCCGATATTCTATTCATCCCGGTGCCGACAAGATGTACCAGGACCTTCGTTACAAGTACTGGTGGCCGGGCATGACAAGGGATATCGCCCTCTACGTTGGAAAGTGCCTGACTTGCTCGAAGGTTAAGGCTGAACACCAAAGACCCTCTGGCTTACTTGAACAACCCCCGATCCCTATGTAGAAGTGGGAAAGTATAGCTATGGATTTTATAACGAAACTTCCGCGCACGCCATCAAGTCACGACAGCATCTGGGTTGTCATAGACCGTTTGACCAAATCTGCTCACTTTTTGCCAATACGGGAAGACTACAAGGTAGAAAGATTTGCCCGAATCTACACCGATGAGATCATTTGTCGACATGGGACGCCTCGCGACATTATCTCTGACCGTGATGCTCGGTTTACATCACGTCTGTGGGAAACATTTCAAGCGGCTCTCGGTACTACGCTTAACCTAAGTACCGCATTCCATCCTAAAACTGATGGTCAGACTGAAAGAACGATTCGTACTCTTGAAGACATGCTCTGTTCGTGTGTCATAGATTTCGGTGGTAATTGGGATGCTTACCTGCCGTTAGTTGAATTCTCGTATAACAACAGCAATCATTCCAGCATTCAAATGGCACCATTCGAGGCTTTATACAGAAGAAAATGTTGATCGCCTATTGTATGGCACGAGATCGGGCACTTGCAACTAACCGGTCCCGAGCTATTGCAAGAAACGACTGACAAAGTCCTCCAACTTCGAGACAACTTGTTGAAAGCTCGGGGTCGCCAGAAAAGTTACGCCGATAGACGACGCAAGCCCCTTGAATTTGACGTTGGCAACTACGTACTCCTAAAGGTATCACCTTGGAAGGGTGTGGTCAGATTCGGTAAGAAAGGGAAACTAGTAACGTCCGGAGGAACTTAGTAACGTCCACCCGACTTTCCATCTCTCAAACCTCCGAAAGTGCCTCGCTGAGCATGATTTAATTATACCCCTTGATGACCTCCAAGTAAACGAAACACTACACTTAGTGGAGAAGCCTATCGAAATAATGGACCGCCAAACCAAGCAGCTCAGACGCTCGCGCATTCCTATCGTGAAAGTCCGATGGGAAGGCAAACGAGGCGTGGAGTTCACTTGGGAACTCGAAAGCGACATGAAGGCGACGTACCCGCAGTTGTTTGTTACGGCTTCGGCCTAATTTCGGGACGAAATTCCCTCAACTAGGGGAGGCTGTAACATCCCGTGTTTCGAAAGTCAAAGTCAAAGTCAAGATTGAAGTCAAAGGAATAAAAGATTGCTAATTGCGATCTGTCACTCCTTGCTCAAATCCTGTTTTGACTTCTTTGACTTGTAATTAGTCTAATTATATTATCACTTTAGTTGTATTATGTAGAGTATCTATTAATAATCGAATACTAATCGCTATTTATCGCATGTTTAATCGATTTATCACTTAGCGCAATCGCGCTCGCAACTCGAATACGCATTCTGGATATTGTTATATGTGTGTGTGTGCCTTATGTGTTACTTGTGCATGTTTATTTATGTTATATGTTGTAATCAATCGAAATACAATCGAACTCAATTGCAATCGAATCGCAAACGCTAAACGAATATGAATTAAGGATGATTGTATGTTGATATAGTAGTTGGGATTAAAAGTAATTTGAATACGAAACTCTATCGCATCGCAACGCTCACAATCGCAATCGAAACTGCAAAACTCGTCGCACCGAACACTTGAATCAAGTGGCCAATTGACGAAGTGACCAGCCGCTCGATCGAGCTACCGCTCGATCGACCAGCCATTCGATCGGGCTGCCACCCGATCGATCCGCCCCTCTCCTCCCCTTTCCTTTTTGGGAAACCCTATAAATACCCTCCTTTCAACATCAAACTTACCATTTCTGGAAACTCTCATCCGACCAGCCCTCCTTGCCTACTTTTCTCTGATTCCTCGCTATTCCGGTAAGATCTCGTCCTAAATCTTGTACTTTCCTAATCTACACGCACTCCTACACCTTTCTATCTTTTGAATCTTAACTTTTAACCGTGAAATCACTAGATTTGGGGTGTTCTAGGATGATGTCATCATGGTGTTCTTAGGAACTTCATGTTTTTGGCCTCAATCCACCAAGAACAACTTAGATCTAACTGATTTCCACACAAATAAGCAAAGATCTTGCATAGATCTCAACATATTCATGGTGAAAAAGGATTGAAAGATGATTTCTAACTTTCTTTCAACTCTTTTACACTCAATGCACTCAAAACAGATAGAATCGGGCCTTGTCCTAGCCTTCTACTCTATCTTAATGATGTGTTAGCTCAAGATCCGGATTCTGTCCATGAGACCTTCGATTTCGGGTTAACCAGGAACAACCGTTTTGAACCGGTTAACTGGTCGAACTTGGGTGATTCCTGTTCGATCAGGCTACTAGGGTCAAGGGGGAGTTCTGTTGATTAGCGCGTTGTCACACCGTCTCGATAAAACTGCAAAACTATCAAAATAACCAAGGAAGAAGACGATCAGGCCGACCAGAACGGAGTGTCGACCGATCGGACTGCTGTCCGATCGGACTGCCACCCGATCGGGTGGGGGTTGCCACCCGATCGGCTTGCACCTTGGCCCCACACTTGACATCCATTTCAAACATTTGACGTTGTGGACGTGGAACGAAATCCTGTCCGATTGGACGACCGTCTGAACGGATTGTTGCTCGACCGTGTAACGTTCTGACTTCAACACTTAAACAAATTTTCAACATGTTCAATGCACATGTGATGCCACCCGATCGAACAACCGTCCGATCGAGTGACAACCTGCTATGAACTTGTTCTCGCTGAAGTGCCCAACCTATCGGACTGTCGGCCGATCGAACGGTCGTTCGATCGATCGACCTGAAAGGTAGAGATACTTCTAAGTTTTCAAAATGCTACAACGAAAACTTCAAAAGTCAAGCCATCATACACAAACACATTCTTTCCAAAGGAAGTAACAACCCACTCGAAAGGTCACCCAATCGGATGACCGTCCGAGCGAGTTGTCACCCGAACGACCGGCTGCCCGAACGGAATGCCATCCGATCGGACTGTTGTTCAACCCACTGACACTTGTTTTGTTTTACGTATCACTTATCTTTATGCTATCGTTCTGATCAGGCTAACCCTACTCTTTAGCGCTTCCATCAATCACTATGAGTATACTCGATCCCTTTTTGCTTTACGCACTTTTGGGTGTTACATACGTTACTTATACTAAATCACATCGAACACACTACACAATACTTTAACGCTAACCATTACCGCATGTTATACGTGACTTAATGAATGCTTGTTTGTTATGTTTACACATGGAATGCTGTCTACCTGCCTTAGCAACGATAGTACTATAGTTTGGACTCAGCACCTGTTCACTCAGGGGTTGTTAAGGACAATTAATTACATGGGTCACGGTGGTGATCATGCAATACAAACTGCCTTGGGCAGTCAACTCACAGTCATTGGTATTGATAGGTTCATGTCGATAACTAACATGCCTCATTTTACACTGTGTACGTGCTGGTTATGCGTAACGATTTCAAACTCTATATGTTATTATCAATCTTGTATGCTCACCTTTACACTATGTGTATTGACTTTTATTTTAACGTATGTGACAGGTGCTTAGGATGCTTATATGCTTTGCTTGCTGTAAAATCGAGGCTAGGAAAGGTCTAGAAACCAATAAACAATTGTCTGTACTTGAAATCTGAGTTATCAGAACAGAACAATTTGACTAGATTTTATCTGTAATAACTATGTTATCTTTTTAAGACATGGTATGGGACATGTTGCTTTAATTAATTGGTAATTTTAGTTGTTATGGAAACTTCTGGATAATCTGTTTCGCTCAGTGCCATGCCCCGATGTTTCCGGCTTCGGTTGGGGTGTGACAAAAGGGGATGGCGACGGTGGTGGTGTGGAGGATTGACGGGGACGGTGGTGGTGGTGGTAGTGGGTTTTTTACGGCGAAAGTGGTGGTGGTGAGGATTGACGGATACGGTGGTGGTAAGGTTTTTGCTTGTATTTTGCTGCTGATTTTGATGTCTTTGGTTCTGATCTTGTGTCCCTGTTTTTTGCTTGTGTCCCGGTTTTTGGTTCTGATCTTGTGTCCCTTTTGTTTGCCGGTGATTTTGATGTTTACGGCTGATGATTAAAAAAACAGGTGATTTTTGCCGGTGATTATCATGTTTGCCGGTGATATTTGATGTTTGCCGGTGATTTTTGATGTTTGCCGGTGATTTTGATAAGTGAACTATGTGGGTTTTGATCGGTTGGATTTGGGGGGCGATGATGAAAAAAAAACTAGATTTTGATGACGATGGCGCGGCAACGATGGTGGAGGGTAGGTTTTTGAACATGCAACCCCATTTTGCAGCCTTTTGATTATCGGAATATCTGAGCCAAACCCCGTTTTTTTCGAGATACACTTTGTTTTGATGTTGTTGGTATTTTATATTTTTTTCCCTTGTCGATGACGATAACAATCTATATGAGACACCTACCGAGTTTGCGATTTCTGGGTGCGTTCGTGTTGCGTAAAAAAGTTTTTTGTAAAAAACAAAAAAGTTAAACCGTAAACTTTTTAACGTAAAACGTAAAAAGTTTAACGTAAAACGTAAAAACGTAAACTTTTTAACGTAAAACGTAAAACGTAAAAATGTAAAACGCAAAAAGTTTTACGTAAAAAGTTTAACGTAAAACGTAAAAAGTTTAACGTACAACGTAAAACGTAAAAAGTTTTACGTAAAACGTAAAAAGTTTAACGCCGCGTTAAAACAGGATGTAAAAAATGCTGCTTTAAAAAACGTCCGCTTGAAAAAGGCGAGCGTAAAAAACAGCGTGCAAAAACGACGCGTTAAAAACAGCGCGTAAAAAAGTCAGGCTTAAAAAACGGCGTGCAAAAACCGGCGCGCAAAATAATTTGTTTTGTTAAAAAATCTGAATTTAAAAATGGTTTTTAATAAAAAAAATTATGTTTAAAAAATAAAAATAATATAATAAAACAAAAAAGTAATAAAAAAATAATAAAGACTAAAAACAAAAAAAAAGTAATTTTACTAAATTACCCTTTTGGATTAAAATATTAAAGAAATAATAAGACAAAACCGATTTAATATTAATATTAACTACTTTTAATATTATTCATCCATCTTGTTGATCTAGTGGTTAGAAAGTGGTTCTCTCGGTCTTACAACTGGAGGTGGTTTTCATTTTAGCGGTCCCCTATATATATATATATATATATATATATATATATATATATATATATATATATATAGGGTTGAGTTCATTTCAGAACTCTAAATAACTATAGAACTTTTAGAACTCCTAATAAACAATCATTTTATATATAAGTATTTGTATTTAGGATCTTTTTATCATCTATCATATGTATTTCTTTGATTACATATATGTAAAAAAACTAGTTTACATATATGTAATTATAAAATTATATATAAAAAATGATAAAATTACTCTTAACATGTATGTAATCGTAAAAATACACATAATAAATGATAAAATTATCCTAAACATAAAAATATATAAATAAAAAGATTGTTTATTAGGAGTTCTGCGAGTTCTGTAAATATTTATGGTTCTGAAATGATCCTGGCGCTATATATATACACATATATATAAATATACACACACACATATATATATATATATATATATATATATATATATATATATATATAGTGTAAGGTTCATTGGGGAACACTAAAAAAGTGGGGAACCGGGGAGCACTCTTAAAAATTTAACTTAACATGTTAAAAATTATTTTTTTAAACATCTTTTTCGGCGCTTCTTCTTATATATACTTGTAGAAGCATTTTTAATAAAAAAATCAAAAACTAAAAATATTTAAAAAAAAACAATTAAAAAAGGCTAAAAATTGTTTTTTTTAGAAAAAATATTTTTTTACTCGACTAGATTCTCCTCCTTTTTATAAAGAAAAGCGCTGAAAAATTTTTAAAAAAAAATATTTTTAACATGTTAAGTTAATTCTATAAGATAAAACTGTTTTTTAAACATTTTTTTTATATTTTTAGTTTTTGATTTTTTTTATCAAAAATGTTTCTACTTGTATTTATAAGAAAAGGCGCCGAAAAAAAATTAGAAAAATATTTTTTTAACATGTTAAGTATAATTTTTAAAAGTGTTCCCCCGTTCCCCACTTTTTTAGGGTTCCCCAATGAACCATCCCCTATATATATATATATATATATATATATATATATAGGGGAAGGTTCTATGCAGAACACTAAATATTGCGAGAACACACAGAACAAAATAAATCACCTATTTTTTCAATCCTAAAAACCTAAAAAGTAAAGGAAGATGTTACAAATGGAAGATTTATTGTTTCTCACACTAGAATTTAAAACAAAATATGAAAAAATTTCATTTTTTATATAACCTACATATATGTGCATTCTATGTAGGTTAAATTACCTACATTTATGTAGGCTAAGTATATGTAAAAATATAAGGTTTTCCATGCATATATAATATACATACGAATGTAGGAAATATAAAATTTAAAAAAAATGAACTTTAAATCATAAAATCTAGTGAATTAGAGTTGTTCTTTTTGTTCTCGCAATAAGTAGTGTTCTGTAATGATCCTCATCCTATATATATATATATATATATATATATAAAAGTTTGTTTGCCCATTGTCTGAATATGATTAGGGATATAATATAAGTGTACTTATATATATATATATATATATATATATATATATATATATATATATATATATATATATATATATATATATAGAGAGAGAGAGAGAGAGAGAGTAGGAGTTGGGTGGAAAGTGTGTTTTTCCTAGAAAGTCTAGGAAGCAATAAGAACGTGACATGTGGCATTGAAGGATTTTATCTAAAAGGGCATTTATGTACTTTCACAATCTATTTTTATTTTAGGAAATTATCTTCAATAACTAACTATCCATAAATTTCGGAATTTATTGTTTTTGATTTCTGATCTCAAGTAATATCAATCATTCCTTCGTTTTCTTGCTAGAATCTATCAGCATGTTCTTGGTACTGTGTTTTAACAGTTTGTTCTTGGTGATGTGTTTTAACAGCAAGCAGATTCATACAGCTGTGTTTTATTATTCAGATTCATACAGTTGTGTTTTAACAGCAAGCAGATTCATACAGTTGTGTTTTAGCATTCAGATTCATACAGATGTGTTTTAACAGCAAGCAGATTCATATAGTTGTGTTTTAGCATTCAGATTCATACAGTTGTGTTTTAGCATTCAGATTCATACATGTGTGTTTTAACAGCAAGCAGATTCATACAGTTGTGTTTTAACAGCAAGCAGATTCATACAGTTGTGTTTTAGCATTCAGATTCATACAGCTGTGTTTTAACAGCAAGCAGATTCATACAAATGTGTTTTATCATTCAGATTCATACAGCTGTGTTTTAACAGCAAGCAGATTCATACAAATGTGTTTTATCATTCAGATTCATACAGCTGTGTTTTAACAGCAAGTAGATTCATACAAATGTGTTTTATCATTCAGATTCATACAGCTGTGTTTTAACAGCAATTCAGATTCATACAGCTGTGTTTTAACAGCAAGCAGATTCATACAAATGTGTTTTACATCAGCAAATTTCGCCCCAGCTTTCGATTGGCTTCCGGTAACTGTTCCGCTGCTATTTATCCTTTCCAAAGTTTCCTGCTTTTTGAATCTCTTCCCTGCAACCAGCAAAATACTGTCAATTACAAACAAGAATCACCCGTAATCGCTTTGTAAAACACGCAGTACAATGAAAACTTGATCTTACGTATATGGAACAAGAAAAATCTCTTATCTTCATCCATGATTTTAGGTATTTTTGGTATGATTTTGGGGGTTTCCGAATTTGGGTTTAGAGAGAGAAAGAGAGAGAGAGGGAAATTGGCGTGAATTAAGGAGATGTGATATCTCTGACGGTTATTTTTTATTGGTTTAAAACACACATAAGGACGAAATTGCCCCTACTAATTTAAAACAATCTATTAAATATAGTTAATTATTACAAGATTGCCATTGATTTAATCTAAACCCTTAAACACACCAATCGGATGGACAAGATCGCTTCCTAGACTTTCTAGGAAAAACACACTTTCCATAGGAACCCTACTCTATATATATATATATATATATATATATATATATATATATATATATATATATCCTCTAAGTGTTAGCATTCCATGACTTCAATTTTGAGGATATGTGTGTATGCATATATAGGTATCCATATACATTTTTATACTTGTTTAACTACAAGTATTTGGGATTTGCAATTGTTGGTATTTATATATTTAGTTAACAAGCTTTCTAGCTTCTAAATACATTGGTTTTTTGAGTTTTTATATGTATATATATATATATATATATAGGGCTAGGTTAACGTACAATATCCCTTATCGTACAATACGTACGCGCTCATCTCAGCCGTCAGATCTTCATCACACATTGAAATCGCATGTTGGTTTTTTGTAACAATTTCGCATGTTGGTTTTTTAACATGCGATTTCATCAAAATTAACACATGCGAAATTGTTACAAAAAACCAACATGCGATTTCATCAAAATTTTCACATGCGAAATTGTTACAAACACCAACATGCGATTTCATCAAAATTATCACATGCTATTTTATAACATGCGATTTCACATGGCGTACGTAGCGTACGTTAAGGGATATTGTACCTTACACTTTTTCTCTTTCTCTCTCTCTCTATATATATATATATATAATTTCATTAACTTAGAAAAATAACCATACGTGTTTAGTTTAACTTTTCATCAGAGTTTGCCTAATCATGATTAAAGTTACTAATCTTATTTAGTTAAGATAATCACTTGTTAAACCACACTTTAATCATGATTAGGATTTTTGAAAATTTCGCCATCGTTTCCCCTATACTATGGACATTTTCCACGTTTTTAAAACGTATCTTTAACCACTTTTTAATTCCAATTTCATCAACAACACAAATCAAGTTCCAAACAACACTTTTCTTGTGAAATCACATAAGCCTATTTTGAAGATTCATGAACATTTCTTATATATTTATCAAGATCACTAAAAATATCATTACTTTTTATGTTCATCTACTAGTTTAACCACTTAACATAAACTTGTTTATGTTATATTTTAAGATCATCACTTTACAAATCATGTTTCTAGCTTCTTGATAAAGTTATATCTTTCAAAAATCAATTTCAAGACTCTTGTTTAAGTTCATGAACTTCAAAGATGTTGATCTTGCTAGATCTTAACATCTTTATGAGTAGATCTTATTTTCAAGTAAAATCATGCAAGATCTTTAAGTCGAAGCACACTACGGTACACCAAGCATCATAATCAACACATAAAGCACACATTTATGTAAGATTATTATGTTAAATTTTAGGGTTTTAAGTATTTTGTTTAGTGAGCTTCAAGATGATCAAATTGTACTTTTGTGATCTACTATGTATAATAAACATAAAAATGAGGTTAGATGATCTTACTACTAGCAATTAGGCTAAGGAAGCACAAGACGAAGAAGATGAAGGAAACTAGAAGGTCTTGATGCTCCAAGTAAGCTTCCAAGTCCTTACACCACTTTAGATCTTCTTGAAATGGAAGAATGAGGCTTAATTTAGGGTGTTGAAGTGAAGAAAGATGGAGGGTTATGGAGGGTTTTTGGGGTCGTAACCTTAAAAAGAGAGAGAGGAGTCTTTTGGTTGTTTTGAAAGTTGAAAAATGAAAGAGTATGGAGGCGGTGGTGTTATTATAAAGATCTTCCATCTATCACCAAGTCAAAGAAATCTTCCATGGACCATACTTTCATCCATCATAATCTAGCATTAGGGAGGTGGTTGTAGGGCCCTTTGGCCTAATTTTAAGCATGGGGGTAGGTTATTACTATTTTTTGGGTAAATTACACTTTTCGTCCTTTATGTTTGTACCGAATTGCAATGGATAACTTTTAACTTCAATAATTATTGTCACAGTCCTTTATTTGCAAAACCCGTTACACTCTACGTCCTTTAGTACCACCCAGGTTAAAATTTTCAATTAAGTTTATTAACTTAAGGATGTTTTGGTCAATTCATGTTTTTATTTAAATGTTTAATAAAAAAAATAAAAAAAATTGCATATACGCTTCATCTTCCTCAATTTCCTAACCCTAAAACCCTAACCAACACATCTTGCCACCACCATCTCATCCTGCCGCCACCACCACATCCTGGCGCCACCACTCCGGCCACCGACTTTCCCATTACACCAAACTCATCTTCAATATTGAAGTTCTTTTTAACGAGTCGTTCCTGTTACAAACAAATTAAGTTAAATGCACATTTTCATTTGAAATTTTATGCAACGAAAACTATAATTAAATAACTTCATCGCCTGAATATAAATATCGGAAATCCGCATGCCGAGACTTCTATATGTGGTATCATTAGTAAACTGTAATTCCGCAAAGTGTGGATTAACAACATGTTCGCCATTTTCCAAACAATGGCTAAAATAAACCAGCAAAAGAGGAGAGAGGCGTGCAATTGCATAAACGGAAGACGATGAGTTTTCTGATGTCGAAATGTATCGCGTGTTTTGGAATAATATTGTCATCCATGAAGTCCCCATTGCTACTCAATCCCTAGTTACTATCGCTTATGTACCATCGAGATGCACCACCATCGACATTTGCATCTCCTTCGTAAACAACGTCGTTGTTACATTCTTTAACTCGAACGTATGTTTTGGGGAAGATGAGGTGGTGGTGGCAAGATGTGGTGGTTAGGGTTTTAGGGTTAGAAATTTTGGGAAGATGAAGTGTATATGCAATTTTTTGGTTTTATTTATGTAACAATTAAATAAAATTATGAATTGACCAAAATACCCTTAGGTGAAAAAACTTAACTGAAATTTTTAACGCGGTTAGTACTAAAGGACGTAGAGTGTAACGCCTTTGCAAATAAAGGATTGTGATTGTAATTACTAAAGTTAAAGGCTATTCGTTGCAATCTGGTACAAACATAAAGGACGAAAAGTGTAATTTACTCTTATTTTTTTATAACATATAGACATGTGCATAAACTCATATCTTATATATTTGGTTAATTAGATAAGTTCTTGCATCATTAATGCGGTAATGATGTTTATGATGCTAAACTAATCCTAACTAGTTCACTAGACTAGTAATTTAGATGTTAGGATACTAGATTTAGTCACTAGTTGCATTGTCGGGTTGAAACCGGATAATATAAGGAAAGTGTTTTGTGATACCTGTAATAAGGTCTCGAAGATATCTTTAATACCTCTAGCGTTGTGTGTAATATTTCACGTTGTTTATGTATCACATAATTTTCATAAATGCTGAAATTATGCTACGGGCATGTTGAATTTGTTGGTTTGTGAATCGGATCGGACAATTTAGGTGTTTTTGTGTATACGTTTATAATGATACGATTTCATACCATTCGTTAGTCGTTTTAGGAAGTTTCTGAACTCTCCTGCCATGAATAGTGTGTTCAGGTGAATAGTGTTTTTCAGCATTGTTACCAACGTATTAGGGCATAGTAGTTCGTTTCTGGTGACACGGCGAAAGTAGCAATGTAATTTGTAATGTTTAAGTATGTCCTATAAATGCTAGACTTTGTACGACTCAATTATTCATAAATCAAGTCAAATGAACGCAATTAAATGTATAAATAGCCATTAAGTTGTACGGAATTACCATGTAATTTTGTCGGTTGTCACATTTGATATAATAGTTACATATAAATTAATAATAAGAAGTGTGTTCCACGTGTCGGATAACTCCACCTTTCCACGCCCCTTCCCACACCTCCTTTGTTTTCCAACACACCACTTTTCTGACACGCGCTAACCTAGCCTCCACATGTTGAATAACGCCCAAGTTTTAAGCCCCTACACGTCGTGTAGTCTAAAAGGGTGAAAAGTAAAATTGATTAATAGTCTAAGGGGAGAAAATGAAAACTCACTACAGTTGGAAAGAAAAGTGAAATTAAATTGCATAACCAACAATTCATAAGATACAACCTTTTAAAGCATGCATGAGGTACAACCATATAAAGAAACAACATGAAATTACCAACAATGCATGAGGTACCAAGTGATGAACAGGGCTCCTCCTTAAAATGAGCATAAGTTTTAAGCACTTGATCGTGGAAGCTTGTACCACATGGAGGCAAATGGTACATTGAACGATCCAACTTACAAAGAGCATAACTGGACTATTTCTGGAGTTACGTGGCCCATAAGTAATAGGAAGAAAGGTGATAAGTAATAGGCAGAAAGGTTTTGACAAGCCGTATCATGTGATAACCGGCTATAGGTGGTTTGGACCAACTTTCATAACCAAAGATTGCAACCTTAATTTTAAAGTTTTAAAGATTTTTTCCCAATTTTAACAGATTTTATTTGTGAAAACACGTGAATATTCAATCGAGAAATTCACGGGTTTATTTAGCAAGTCAGTTACGTAATTAGGCTATCAATTTCATTCTTGGCCTTCATGTAACGATTTTAATGTAATGACTTTAGTATTCAATGATTCTTTGAGATTATTCTCTCTTTATTTGTTTTTGCATTTTTTTATTTAGGCTAATCGGACTCTATAGCACAACCAGTGTTTTAGTTTAGCCTAACTAACTCGACAACAAAAACAACACAACCAACCAAACGTGATATAATCGCGCAAAAACGTTGTCTACGGATTCGTGTATGTCGCTATGAACACTCGCATCAACTGAAGTTGAATCGCCAGCATTTGTATATAAGGTTGTTTCAAAATCAATCAGATAAGCTAGACCCTTCAAAGTTCAAACAAGACCAAAAACATATCCTTAAACTAAACAAAAATGACAAATGTATTTAAAACCACAAATGTATTTATAAATAAAGATAAAGTGTAACACCCCGAAAACAGGTTTGGTAATCAAACCCCGTTAATACTAATACACGGGTAAAATACCGTTAGTAGTGAAAGTAACCCGGTAAATATTAGGATTTAAATAAATAATCCTAATATTAATTAAAAACAAATAAGAGATTTCCACGAAAATAAAAAGGATAAAAAGGCCCGAGTTCACGGGACCTAAAATATAACGAGTTATAATTTCCCGAACCCATAAAGTTAACTAGGAATAATTAACCTAGTTAGGGGGTGTTTGTTTTTTTAGAAAAACCTATTCTGATCTCTTATGTCTGCGCCGCGCAGACCACGCACAGACGTTTAACTCTGCAGACCGTTTGTTTTTTAAAAGACGTTTCATTAAAAAATGTCTTCAAACCTTTGCGCGTCCTCTTCCCCACATAGACATGGTCCAATGTCTTCTCACCTCTTCCAACCCTCTCTCCACCCCTCTCCTCGTAAAAACTTCTCCATTTTCTTTGGTCTAAACCAACCAATTCAAAATCCCCCATATATAAAACAAGCAGATTGCTACTACTCCAAGAACACAAGAAACTGTGGTGATCTCCATGGCCAGTGGTTAAAAAAATTATCTTTTTGTTATTTTGAAGCCACCGGCAACACCTCGGATAAGCAAGCTAGGGCACCAGCGGATAAGCAAAGAGACTGACGGAGATCGGAAATTGCGAGAAACAGGACTTCGTCGGAGTCAACCTTGCTGTGTTCGGGGCCTTTAGAGAGTGCTTTCAGTGCCTCCACCACTTTTGACGGCCAGAACAGTGCCGATGACCGGAAAACCACCGGCAGAAACTCTAGAATGGAGTTTAGATCTTCTCGATTCTCCATTGTTACATACTATATTTTGGGGTAAATTTGAGAGGGTCTGGAGGAACAGTGCCGATGACCGGAAAACCATCGGCAGAAACTCCAGAATGGAGTTTAGATCTTCGCGATTCTCCATTGTTGCAAACTATATTTTGGGGTAAACGTGAGAGGGTCTTGAGAGTAGAAGAAAAGATTAGATAATAATAGAGAGAAAGGGAATTTGGAGAGGAGAAAGGGAAAAAAGTTTGCAGATGTTGGGTAAAGAGGTGAGATAATCAAACACTCTTTTTATACACTCCGCAGACATTTTGTCCACCTCTTCTCGTGCAAACGTTTGCAGATGTGGTCCGCAGACTGCAGACCTTTTGCATCTGAAAAAACAAACACCACCTTAGTAGTTGGTGATTAAGTGATAAATAAGTGAATTATAGCTTCATAGATTAAAATAAAACATGGGGGACTAAGGTTTCCTAGTGGAGGAACTTGTTTTAATTAAAACAAATAATAAAACACAACACACACACTAAGAGTGTGTGTGTGTGTGTGCGTAAGACCAGGAGGGCTCCAAGGATCCAAACCCTAACTTGATCAAATACATCAAATTGAAGATGGATTCTAGCCCCAAATCAATGCAAGAACACAAATTCGTGATCACCTAAGCTAGGAGATCACAAGGTATGTCAAATTTTGTAATTTGGTGATGTTTTGAATTCATGATGAACACCAAAAATCGAAATTTTTGTGATGAATATTGTATATATGATTGATATTGGGTTGAATCTATGTCTAGAAACTAACTATAGATGCAAACTTGTAAAATTGTGCCATAAACTAGTGATTAGTCAATTAACCAAGTATGAGCCAAGTGGGTTTGGATTAAATAGTGAAGATGATGATATGCATGTGCTTAGAATCATCATATTTGATAGTTGAAGCAAAATACTTGAACAATTTATAAGTTCGAGTAAATGCTCATATGTGACTTGAAATGGGTTTTGTATATTATGATGAAATTAGTGTTTTTGTTCATATAAATAGGTGTTTGAAATCATGATGCCTACTAATTAATTTGTAGAACTTGATTATATTAGATGTTCGGATGAATGTCTAATGCTATGATGAAACGGGTTTTTACATGTAGATAGAAACCTTTAGTTCTTGCTTAACAAATGAATAATTAACCTTGATAATCAAGAGCTAAGTTAAATTGGTGTTAATAATAGCATGAACTTAGACTTGAAAAGTAGTTAAAACAGTGGCGTAAGAATAATGCCTATCGGATACTTGACAAAGTGCTTAAATGAATTGTCGAGGTTTATAATATAATCACATATGTTAATAGGCAGTTTGACCTTTAAAAGTCAAACTGACCAAAATGAAATCAAATGATGAATTTTGATGTAAAACCCGTAAGATGGAATAGTCATAATTAATGATGACTAATCTAACCGTCTTACGAATTATGATGATAGTTTGACGCTTGACAAGCTAGGTGGAGGCTTGGAAAGGAAGCGGGTCAAACGAAGCAAGTATGAAGGAAAAGCGTAATTCGGATGCAAGGTGAGTATATCTTACACTAGTCATATATTTTAGAATATCCTTTTGTCGTGTTACGAAAAAGAGAATTATGACGTAAGCCGTAGTAGGCTGAAAAGTTTTAAGAAATGGAATTATAAGTAAAGTGACCGCACGGTGTAAATCGGAGCGAGTCATATATACGAGGTGGTAATAAATGTCATCTTGCTAATATAATTGGTCATTTAGACCAAACGGGTCAAAAGGTGAAATTATCACCCTTGACAATATCGACTAATGGGTTGTCGAGTTGTAGGATTTTAGGGAATAAATAGCACATGGATGTTTACAGCGCTATCATTAGCAGCCACTAAGGCAAGGTATTGAAACGGGTCAATATATTGATCCGAGCCAGGTATGTATTATAACACAACTCATCATGTAGAATTTGGAGTTCTATAAAAGTTAGACAAGGTTAAAATATAGATATTCAGTTATCTTTTAGGTAAGCCGAATAAATTGAGTTATGATTATAATGTTTTAGAAGCACATGTGTTTACAAACAAGAACTATAGTTAAAAGGTCGGATTTTGAGTCAAACAAGTATTTAAAGGTCTTTGTAGTGAAAGAAGGATGAAAATTTACCAAACTGCCCTTGTAAGCTAATCCGATGGAACGACCCTTAAAGGTGGTTCGGAAATAAGTCTTATGATTAAAGAAATGCTTAGAATGAGTATAGGTAGTGAAAGATGTAAATTCTTGGGTCGAAAGACTTTATATGAGTCTTTCCCGTGAAATGATAATTCGAGGGGTAAAACTCGGAATATATAGATCTCCACATTAAATCCACCACAAATATAGTTGTGGTGGAAGATTACTTGGTAAGAAAGGTGGAAATATAAGGCTAGATACAAATGAAAGCGAATTATGATTAAAATATACTTAAATACCCTTAACGGGTCGAAATAAGCATATGAGCGAAAACGGGTTAAAAATATATAAGAAACCCGCAATTAGAACCTAACATGGTAGAAAATATTGAATTGAGGTGGTACATGTGAAATAATGATCAAACAAATATGTTTGTTTGATAAATGCATAAACGGGTCAAAATTTTGTAAAAAGGTAATAAGCCGAAGGCATAAAAGTCTCAAAATTTATTAAGCCGGATGTCGGATTTTAAATCCATATGATGGAGAATCAAATTACAAGCACGTAGGAAGAAACGGTAGGTCAAACGGACAAGCGGATTGAAAGATACGAAAGTTTTCGTGTCAAAAACGGCAAAATGGAAGGATCTGATACAGGGGCCACCGTAACTTACGGTGGGTACCGTAAGTTACGGTGGGGACTGAAAACGCTACGGCAGTTATCTCCTGCCTTACGGTGGAGTATTTTAAAACAGGGGCTACCGTAAATTACGGTACCCACCGTAATTTACGGTGGACCCTGTACAAAAATGTATTTTAAATCAGTTTTGTTTCCCGGACTCGTTTAGATACGTTTTAAACCCCGCATGACTTAACCATTTCATGTTTATGAAATGTAGGTACTTTTTGGATGCCGGAAGATGATCAAGCTCAACGAAGAACCGAACATGATAAAGATACACGCTTCCGCACGTTGCCTCGTCAAAAACTTTAAACGACGAATCTGATCACGTTATGTCGAATAACTTATGATTAGTAAAAGTTTTAATAAATCCGTATTTTTATAGTATGTGTAGTCTTAACTACACATCTAATTGTTGGTATTTACATGTAAAACCGTTAAATAGCAACTAGGGTTTACAAGTTGGTATCAGAGCCCTGGTTTAAGAGATTCAAGTATGGTGGGAAAACTATGCTTGGACTTAAAACCTTATGCTCTTAATAAAGATTGGTGTTCGGTTCGATGCTTGATCACAAATCCGGTAAGTGCATGTATGTTAATCGTTTAGCGTATTAAAGTGTTGTAAACAACACATAGGGTTATCGTGTAATACACGTTACCCCAATTAAATGATAGATATAGCTAACAAAATTTCATGCGTTGACATATATAGTAGAAAAGCCTTGTATTATGATACGGGTATTTAGTAAAGTTGACATTACTAACTTTTGTGAATACCTTGATTGAAGGACACTTGCATTTAAAGATGACAAGAGTTGAACAAATTAAGGATATGATAAAGGAACGGTCCGAAGTATGATAAGAAGAGCATGCTCACCAAGGGCTAAATCGCGTAACGACCGCGAACAAGGTTAATGGCAGGGAACCCCCGACGGGGCAAGCATTACCAGGTGCACGCTTTTAAATATAATCGCACAAATAGCAATATGCAATAAACAAGTAGAGAATGATTGTTGCATAGGTAAATTAGAAACTTGGAAAACCTGATTAGAAATACATATCCAAGATATTATTTCCAAGAAAACTAAATAGAAGCGTTACTTACATAGGGCGTGATGTGAAAACTATAAAAAGGTCGTGTATGTCATGTGTTAATCGCTTACTCTGGCCAAGTAAGTAGTGGCATATGATATCTTGAGTTTCTTATAGCGGACACATTTACACCCGATGTAGTAAGGACGGGGTGAGTGGGACAAATTAAAAAGTACCCAAATGAATCAGATAAGCAAAATATTTGATAATAATGTAAACGCACAGCCGAGTTACGAAAGCGTATTACATTAGGATAATGAGCCCGAGTGAAGGGACAAAGAAACATGTAAAATGATTAAAGTACGCAGTGGGAGGGGGTGTACTTACACTCTAACCCGGAGAATGCAAACATGTAAAATGATTAAAGTACGCACTGGGAGGGGGTGTACTTACACTCGAACCCGAAGAATGCAAACATGTAAAATGATTAAAGTACGCACTGGGAAGGGGTGTACTTACACTCGAACCCGGAAAACGCAAACATGTAAAATGATTTAGACAAGTATTGGGAGGGAGTGTACTTACACCCGAACCCAGAGGATGCAAAACATGTGAAGTGATTAAGATATGCATGGGTGTACTTACACTCGAACCCGGAAATGCAAATATGTCCCTTAACGGGTCGTTTTTGTAAAACATCAAACTTAAGGACAAAGTCGGAATATAAAAAAATGAAGCGAGGTCTTAATGCATACCGGGAAGGTTGCAATAACAATGACTTCGGTAAAACACCCTGTTGATGGGTAAGAATTAAACACATGCGTAAACCAAGAGACGTGAACGCGGGTTCAAAATTCAAAAGACTTGGATTATGAATTATGACTATAAAATTTCGTAAAAGAAATTTTGAATAAATATGTTCAACTATTTTAAAGTTGAACGGGTCGAATATAATATCATGTCGGACGACATGAGTAAACGCAAGCAGGATAATGGTAGCGTTAAAAGCAAAAGAATAATGAGCCCGGTAATGGGACATAATCAAATATGAATGTATGTAAACTGGATAAAGGTGAGCATAAGATAAACTGACGCATAAATGACGTGAGAAGTCATAAAGTCGGAAAATTTGTTCGGAAGGAAACGAATGTAGCCTTAGACTACGGTCAAGGTCAAAGAAAATACCAAGGCAAAAATAAATGATTTTAAACAAAAACAGGATGCCTTGACACCAAACATGTATTTTAAGAATGACATGAGTAAGGAATGATCTACGGGATCAACCTAACCTTTGGGGTTATAAACAATGCAAAGGTCTACGAGACTAAAACGACCCACGGGTCATGACTAGAAAGAAATAGATTATAAGGACCTCGCCTTAAAGAGGTGAAAGTCTAATAAAATAGCCCATAGGCTAAGTGATAAAACCTACGGGTTAACTAGGCAAGGCGAGGGAATAAATTGAGAATCCCCGCATAAAAACTTAGACTGTAAAAGAATAAATTATAGACTGTCAATATCCTGATACGGATAATTGACAAAGGTTAAAGAGAAGATGTTAAACTAAAACTTCGGTTTTGGTAAGAAATAACGTTTTAACAAATACGAATTCTAATAGACGTATGAATAGTGAGCATGAAAGATATAAGTTGTGACACTGATGGGTGCAAGAAGATACATTCGAAAAGTGATATTTTTGAAAATAAAAAGTTGATATAAAATTTGGCGGAACGTGACATGACCACGGTCAAGAAGTGTAATGTGAAGTAGAATCACATTAGAGCCGAGCGATGAATATTGCTAAGTTAATTAAACTAGTCGAAGTAACAAGATTACGTTATTTCAAGTTGCATTATGCTGTATGAAATACATGGATGATTAGTGACCAAAAAGATATTTTCATACTTTTCTGGTAATCCTCACAATTGGTTAACATATGAGCAATGCTCAATT
>JARYGA010041041.1:0-14389 GCA_030545235.1 Helianthus tuberosus | reverse complement strand
GGTCTATAAATAGGCCAGTAGTGTTCTTCATTTGTAACTTTCTGGAGAATTTTGTACCAAAGTGCTGTCCGATTCTCTCTGTACCAAAACGTCTAAAATCAGTGAAGAATATGTTTAAAGTGACTTTCTACTCTTCTACTCATGTTCTAACACTGATTGACGGTTTCTAGTCTGATTCCGCCTTTCTAGAAACTAGATCTGACTCTGATTGACTCGTTTGGACGAATCATCGATCCTACAAAAGTCATTAATACATACCCAGATAAAAATGAGCCAAAGATTGGAAATAAAAAAGTAATACATAAAGATTTGTCTTCACCAAGTGATGTAAGAGTTTAGCCAAGCATGTCCTTTGTTTGACAAGAACTCTTACGGTCGATCTTGGATCCCAAGACGACTACATACTCTAAATGAAGGAAGATGGATGATGGTGGTGGGTGTTGGTGTTGTAGTGGTGGTGGTGGTGGTGGAGTGGTGGCAAGTGTAAGAGAAGTGGTTTGCCAAGGGATGGATTGAAATGAAACCAAGCACCCCTATTTATAGCTGAAATTAGACAACCAACACGGCCCATGCCCACCTGGCACAGCCCCGTGGCCACCAATCTCTCTCCTCTTCATTAACTGCAGTGTCAGACCTTGTACTAACACGGCCCCGTGCATCAACGGAACGGCCCGTGCCCACTGTACTTGCTGTACTATCTCAGATTCTTTGAATCTTAGAGTTGACCACGCCCCGAGTTGCCTTAGCACGGCCCCGTGTTGATCTTCTGATTTGTCCTTTGTTGTTGCCTTTTTCTTCTATAGAGAATCTTGACTGGGCATGGCCCATGCCTGATGGGCACGACCTTGTGCCAAATATTATGATTCTTGTTAATTTGTTGGTTTGGATGTGGATGGGGGCTTAGCGAGTTGTGTCAACCCTCCTTCTTTGTAATTATGTTGGTTTTTGATGTTAATTTGCTTCTTTTGTGCGTTTAAGCTCTTTTGGTCCTGTAAATTAAAAAGGAACAAAGAAACATTCTTTTTCCAACATTATTACTGAAAAAAAGTTGATTTTACACCGTATTTGATATAATTTATATGTTGTATTTTACGTACATCAGTATCCATGCGGGTAGTCATTTCTATTTGCATAAAACTCGGCTTTCGGTAGTGTACCTGATATGTAACCCTCTAGCAATGGCAATTGCTCGAAAGTATTTATGTTGTTCAAACCGCCGGCGAGACCAAAGAAGGCCGACCAAACCCAAAGGTCGTATGAAGAAACCGCTTGTAAAACCAACGTTTGTCCTTTTTTTGTCACCGCGTGTATGTTTACATCACCATGCGGTTGGACAATTATACCATCACCGTTGACGACAGTCTAAACTACCGATAATGTGGGTAATCCATATTTTTCTAAATGCACTTAATAAATCTGTTGTAGGTCTTTCCAAGTTGGGTTTCTCAAGTAACGTTTTCCGTATAACTGGCATATGCCTTAAAAGGTTATATATATATATATATATATATATATATATATATAGGGAGCCGCTAGAATGAGAACCACCACGAGTTATGAGAACCACGAGAACCGCGCCCCGCGGGTAGCCGTTGGCGACGAAATTTTTTTTACACCTAGATCCGTATATTTTAGTGGGGGGTTTAAATTTTCGGTTCAAACGGCGCGCCCGAGGGGGTAGTTTTTTACGCCCAAAGTTTGGTAAAAAAAAAAGAAAAATTAAAAAAACCCAAACTTTGGGCGTAAAAAACTACCCCCTCGGGCGCGCCGTTTGAACCGAAAATTTAAACCCCCCACTAAAATATACGGATCTAGGTGTAAAAAAAATTTCGTCGCCGACGGCCACCCGCGTGGCGCGGTTCTCGTGGTTCTCATAACTCGTGGTGGTTCTCATTCTAGCGATCCCCTATATATATATATATATAGCGCACCGCAAAAATGAGAACCACCTCCAGTTGTAAGAACCGTGAGAACTACACCGTACGGGGCGAGGTGGACCAAATTTTTTTTTCATAAACGTAGATGCGTGTATTATAAACACATTTGTAAAAAAAAATTCAAAAAAAATGTCGTGTGTGTAGTTTTGAGCACCACAAGTTTGTGTTTACGGGTACCGTAAATTTTATTACGCTACCCGTAAACACAAACTTGTGGTGCTCAAAACTACACACACGACATTTTTTTTTTTGAATTTTTTTTTACAAATGTGTTTATAATACAAGCATCTACGTTTATGAAAAAAAAATTTGGTCCAACTCGCCCCGGATCAAAAAGTTATCACGGTTCTTACAACTGGAGGTGGTTCTCATTTTAGCGGCCCCCTATATATATATATATATATATAGGGAGAAGATCATGCGAGAACCACCTCTTATTGTGAGAACCGCGAGAACCAATGTGAACACACCAAAAATGCCTAAAAATAGCTAAAAATAGCTAAAAATCACACAAAAAAATAATTTTGAATTTTTTAATATTTTTTTTAAAAAAATCGCTACTTTTCGAAGCCAAAAAAAAATTTTTTGTTGCTTCTAAAATAGCGATTTTAACATAAAAAATTCAAAAAAAAAATTTAGATTTTTTTTTTATTTTTTTAGGTTTTTTGGGGGGTTTAGTTTTTAGCATTTTAGCTTGAGGGGGTTAGGTTTTTGGGGGGTGGGGGAGGGGGGTTTAGGTTTTGGGGGGGTGGGGGGGTGGGGTTAGGTTTTTTTTAGCATTTAGCTTGGGGGGGTTAGGTTTTTTTTTTTTAGGGGGGGGTTAGGTTTTTTTAGCTATTTTAGGTTGTGTTCACATTGGTTCTCAAGGTTCTCACAATAAGGGTGGTTCTCGCATGAGCCCCTCCCTATATATATATATATTATCACGCTAAAATGAGAACCACCTCGAGTTCTAAGAACCGCGAGAACCACACCATCCGGGGCTTTTTACACCACAATTTTTTTTTACAACTAGATGTGTGTATTGTAAACACATTCGTAAAAAAAAAATTTTAAAAATGCCGTGTGGGTAGTTTTTTACACCACAAGTTTGGTGTAAAAAAAAACAAAAAAAAATAAAACACCAAACTTGTGGTGTAAAAAACTACCCACACGGCATTTTTTTTTTTTAAATTTACGAATGTGTTTACAATACAAACATCTAGTTGTAAAAAAAAATTGTGGTGTAAAAAGCCCCGGATGGTGTGGTTCTCGCGGTTCTTACAACTCGAGGTGGTTCTCATTTTAGCGGTCCCTTATATAGAATCACGCTATATATATATATGTACCGTAGCATAAATGTGACAAGGTATCGCATGTTTTTTCCACCATATTCAAATACTCGTCGTTAATGTAATACGTGTTTCCGTAGGCAAGTACACGTAACGCGGAAGTACACTTCTAAATAGAGGTGAATCCTAAATATCCTCTTGCATCCATTTTTTGGCTTAAAGTAGTCATACTTATGCTCCAAATCTTTGTTAATGCATAAAAATAACCTTTTGCTCATCTAAAATCGGCACCTAAAAATGTGGGGGTCGTGAGTCAGTGTAGGATCGAAATAATCTTTCATTAGACGAGCATTTACGGCTTCATGGTCTCGCACAACATATTCCCTCCTCAAGATAGGGCGTGGGGGAGAATGATTAACATGTTGCATAGCGTTAATCGTGAGGGCACACGCACTCGTAACTGCTTCTTCCTCCTCTGCGGCTTCGTTATGAACAAAAAATCAGTGGTATAGATTGATGAATGAATTATCCAACGATGGCAAATCCATTTTGGTAAAAGAGTTTTTTTAAGGTTTTTGTAGAGAGTTTTTTTTTTTTATTGAGTTGGTTAGGTATAGAATGGGTGTAAAATGTTATATGTATATGTATATGTATATGTGTGTATATATATATATAGGAAGCCGCTAAAATGAAAAGCATCCCCAGTTCAGAAAACCACGAGAACCACTCTCCACCAATCATATTCTGCCACCCTAAAGGGTGGTTTGGTCATTTACCCCAAATGTCAAATCCCTACCTCTCTCCACATTTAAAATCATCAGCCTTTAAAATGTCAGATTCATTTAAGTTTCCTTTCATCTTTGTCTCTCTCCTCATTTGAAACCCATCCCTCACTGATGAAGGAAATCTTCATAATCTTCATCAGATTACAGGGCGACCCCCTCCTTCTCCGGCGAACCCCTCCTACTCCGGCAATCCCCCTCCTACTCCGGCGATCCCCCTCCTTCTCTGGCGGCCCCTCGTTTCTCCAGCGATCCCCTCCTTCTATGGCGACAAGACCGGCGGAGCCAGCATAAAATCCCCTGTTTCAGCCGATACCGTCGGTGGTGGGAGGTGGTTGCCCGGTGGTTGCTTTACCGGAACATCTCCTGGCTCCCTTCCTCTCCGCCGTCTCCGCCACCCACAACTACCCCTCCGCTGCCCCATCCGTCACCAGAGTATGTGATTTTTTTAAGGGGGTTGGAGTTTGGTAAAAATAGGTAAAGATATGTTTCTCTATATCTCTTTATCACAAAGATCTGCTTTATCTCTCTCCTTTTCTAATTTGGATTTTTTGTGGGATTTTTTTGTGATGAAGGTGGGCGACGGGTGTTGTGGTGGTGGCGGTGGCGTTGAGGTTGGTGGCGGTGGTGGTTTTTTGGGTGGTGTGGGGCAGAGGTGGGTGACCATGGGAGAGTAGGTCCGATGGTGGTGTAGTCCGGATCTAATGAAAGGGATGATCTTTGATGCAGGTTGTTGAATGTTTGAATTTGGAAAACCGTTTATTATTGAATTATTATGTTACTGTTTGGCAGTTTGCTTGTTTTGAATAATCCGGTGACAGTGTTGGCACTGCCGGCGACCGGTGGTGCCGGAGGAGGCGGAGGTGACTTTTTTCACCGATGATGCCCGTCGACCCTTAGTTGTTTGTTTTTACTGTAGTTGTTTGTGATTCTGGTGGGATTCTCCTGTGATTGATTTATATTTTTGATATTCCGAGGTTGAGATTGGCAGTGATAGTTCGAAACAATATTCCCGACAATTCATGACGATGGCGCGACAAAGGATGGTGAAGGGTAGGTTTTTGAACCTGCAACCCCACTTTGCACCCTTATTATTGGAAAGTTTGAGCCAAACCCCTTTTTTCAAGATCCACGTATTCTGTTTTGAGTTTTTGTTGTTGGGTTTTTCATATTTTTTTGCTGTCGATGATGATAAGTTAAATCTATCCGAGACACCTGCCAAGTTGTGATATATGGGTGCGTTCATTTTGTGTAAAAAAGTTTTATGTAAAAAAAAGTTTAAACCGTAATCTTTTTAACGTAAAACGTAAACTTTTTAACATAGAACGTACAACGTAAACCTTTTAACCTAAAACGTAAAACGTAAACCTTTTAACGTAAAAAGTAAAACGTAAAACATAAAACGTAAACCTTTTAACGTAAAACGTAAACCTTTTAACGTTAAATGTAAACCTTTTAACGTTAAATGTAAACTTTTTAACGTAAAACGTAAACTTTTTAACGAAAAACGTAAAACGTAAACTTTTAAAACTTTTAACCTAAAAAGTAAAACGTAAACTTTTTAACGCAAAATGTAAATCGTAAACTTCTATGTAAAAACTTTTTAACGTAAAACGTAAAAAACGGTGCGTAAAAAACCGGTCGAAAAAACGGCGCGGATAAACAGAGCGTAAAAACAGGGCGTAAAACGGGCCGTAAAAAACGTGGCATAAAAACGGGGGGTAAAAAACGACTCTTAAAAACGTTTTTTAAACAAATCTTGAAAAAAAATTATCAAAAAAAATCTGATTTCAAAAAATTCTTTAATTAAAAAATCAGATTTATAATAAAAAATAATTAATATAATAGAACAAAAAAGGTAATAAAAAATAATATATATTATAAGACAAAAAAGCAAATTTACTGAAATACCCTTTAACAATAAAATATTAAAACATAATAAGACAAAAAGAATTTAATAATAGTTAACAATCCCACCTAGACCTTATTGGCCATTATTAATCACACCTTAGAATATTCCCCCTACTAGTCCCACATTTCACCTATTTTTCCTACAATGGTTCCCCATTAAAAAAACTTAACGGAGTTAATCTTTTTTCCAAATTGCAAACAGATTTTTTTAGGGCTTTTGATCAGAACGATGATACGAGTCCATTGATGTAAAACTTACTTCGAAATGGTGCTACAAGTGACTTGATTTTGGTTAGTCGGAAATTTAAACACCCGAATTGAAGCGTCGTATTCATCGTTTAGAGCACCGTTTCGAGGTAAGTTTTACATCAATGGACTCGTATCGTCGTTCTAATCAAAAGCCCTAAAAAATCTGTTTGTAATTTGGAAAAAAGCTTAACTCTGTTAAGTTTTTTTAACGGGGGACCATTGTAGGAAAAATAGGTGAAAGGTGGGACTAATGTGGGGAATATTCCGAGGTGTGATTATTAATGGCCAATAAGTTCTAGGTGGGATTATTACAGGCCAATTTCCCTAGTTTTATTACTTTTAATCTCATCCATCCATCTTGAAGATCTAAAGGTTAGAAAGTGGTTCTCGTGGTTTTCTTAACTGGGGGTGGTTTTCATTTTAGCGGCCCCATATATATATATATATATATATATAGGATTAGGTTCAAGAGTGAACACTAGTGTAGCTTGCGAACTGAGTGAACTAATCCTGGCCATACACGTGTGTAGATCAATGGCCAGGATTTGATGTTGAAATACACTAGTGTATTTTACGACTTGATGATGAGATCCTGGCCATACACGTGTGTAGATCAATGGCCAGGATTTGTTCACTCAGTTCGCAAATACACTAGCGTTCACTCTAGAACCCCACCCTATATATATAATTAATAAATAAGAGATTTTTTGTTTTTAACCGTTTACCAACAGTCGGATTATCAAAACGTGCGCAAATCCACCCGGTATGCTCATTGCTGGGAACGAGTTCAACAAGCCATAGTGTGGGGTGGATTGTTTCTCGGCGCGATATGGCGTTATGACCTGGTTGACCACGATCGCACTCGACTACGCAAGGTGTAAAGTTAACTAGAAAATTTGATCTACCATTTAAATATTTGTTATAATGATTTAAAGCGAGTCAACATATTAATTAAAAACCCGAAAAAATGTTAGTTGCACTATTAAGCATTAACCCATTTATTGATTTGGATAGATACAATGTCAATTAATAAAAAATTACACCGTTAGTCCTTATGGTTTTTATCAAATTTCAATGTCAGGTACTAATAGTTTTTTTGTTGCAAAATCAGGTATTAACGTTCTTATATGTCACAATGTTGAGTACTAAGGCCAAACCTTGTTAACTTTTTTTGTTAAGTCTTATTAAAATGACTAAAATGCCCTTTAATAACTTGAATGTCTACTTTTTTAATTAATTGTATTTGACAAAAAAAAAATTAAAGTAATGTTTTCTATTTTATTTAACTAATCTAAATAATAAACCAAGTTAAGATTAATAAAAATAACTAAAACAAATTTCTGATCTAGGAATATAACAATTTTGTAAGTTGAAATAAATATGGGGCTTTGGTTTTTTATGATAAAACAAACAAATATCATGTAGTATTCGTATCAGTTTGTGTTGTTATGTACAAGAATTGCATCGCCGGAGTTTCTGTAACACCCCAAAACTCGAATTTTTAATTGACTAGTATGTTTCTTTATGTAATGTCATAAAATAAAATAACCGAGCTATTTAACTAAGTTAAATAGTTAGTCAAGTAACAAGAGAATGAAACTTAATGCTATTGGTGACAAAAGAATAAACTAGAAGGACCAAAAGTGGGAAATTGAGTTTAAGTTTCTATTAAACTAGAAAGTTCAGTATGTGTGTGTGTGTTGGTGGTGTGGTCGACACCCACAAGAAGGAAATGGAGAAACCCTCAATTCAGCCACTTTTGTCTAAATTGAAGATGGATTCAAGCTAAAATTCATGCATGTACTTGAATTCTTGATCATCTAGCCCTATAAATCACTTGGTAAGTTGTAGATTCTTATTTGATAATCTTTTTAGAAATGGGTTATGATCAAATGCATGAATTGGTATGAAACTAAGCATGATTAGGTATTAGAAGCATCAAATAGAACTTATTTTGTATGTAATTTCAAGTAAATTGATGTTTGAGATGAAAACCCACTAGTTGGGTGATGAAGATGACATGGGTGTTTCACCCATGTCCAAGTCTTGTTTAAATCATGATGTAGTGTGAGGTATTAGATAAATTCTTGTTAGATGGATTGTGTGTATTATAGAGTGGGTATGATATTTGGTTATATTTGATGAATGACACATGAAGTTGGAAGATCATGCATAAATTAGTTATAAATTGTGCATTAAAAGGTGTACGCACACCAAGTGTTTGATGAAATGCTTAAGTGACAATTAGATGTGGAATTATATGCAAGTTGTGAGTAAATAAGTTTAGAAAGTGATAATGAAGTAGTTGTTAGCTAACTAATATGTGAAGTGTGTTTTAGATGGAGTTCATGTGGAAATTTGAATGATTATTATGATATGGTAGAAGCATGTATTAGGAGTTTGTATTCTATGCTTGAAGATACGGTACACCCCATGCGTGTAGTTGATATGATGATACGGATACATGAGGATAAGCCGAGATTTGTATGATGGACGGTTGACTTTTGAAGGTCAACTACGCATAAGAAGCATGATTTGGTTTGTTGTCATAAAGGTAGAATTATAGGAAGTTGTATGGTACATGTTATGTTAATATGCGTTATTTGTGATTACATGATGAATTTCATGAGTTTGAAAGGATATGAATTGGTTTATATGTCATATGCTTGCTAGTTGTGACTAAAGAAGGTCAAATGTGAAATATGCGATTATTATGATCGTTAACATGTACAATTGTGTATGCTAATGTGAATGTGATTTGGTGACATGAAAGTATAGGAATCACGTCGAGACGGACTCAAGCATGATGTGTTAATGGGTCAAGAAGAGGCAAGGAATCGGATGCGAGCACGGACGTATAAGGTAAGTGATTTCTATAATCACTTTTAAGCTCGGCTAAGTAATATGGTGTTTTGATTAATTAAACATGATGATGGAGGTCAAACAAGTGTCGTAACTTTTCGTCGTAAAAGATGGATTAAAGTTGACCAAAATGCCCTTGAGGGGTATTTTGGTCAAACGATCCTAATAAGTAGTTTAGAAACAAGTTATACGATTAGTGTAATGTTGTGGACAAGTATGGAAGGGGGAAATATGGTTTTGTTAGTCATAGACTAATTAAGGCGCAAATACCCTTCACGGGTCAAAAATAAGCATATGAACGATAATGTGTTAAGAGGATGCAAGATATCCAAGAATTTAGTATTTTATGATAGACGTCACTGATATTATTAGGTTTATAAGAGATTATGGTAAAAACAAACAAGTTATGTGGATGAATGCACGAACGGGTCGAAATTTGGTAAGAAGGTAATAAGCCGAAGAGTTAAAAGTACGAAATGTTATTATGTCGGATGTCGGGTTTTAAGTTCATATAATAGAATGCGAATTTACAAGCATGTAGGAAGAAACGGGAGGTTAAACGGGTAAACGGTTCAAAAGTTACGCGCGTTTTAGTACGTTCGGACGACGAAACGATTCTGCAGAAAAAGAGGTTTTGGAGGGGGCGTCGCCGACGGGTATAGAGCCCGTCGCCGACGGGTTCGTATGATAAGATCTTCGTCCGACGCCTTAGGTTTCTGCCTACGGGCTGATGTGTGAGACGGGCTTTTCCCGAGCCCGTCGCCGACGGGTATAGAGCCCGTCGCCGATGGCTTGTGTAGTTTGTTTTCTCTGTTTTTCGCGTCATGCATTCCCGGTTGACCCGTAACGCTCCCGAAAGGCTCCTTAACTTTGTATGAGTTAATATGTATGTATGAATGTAATTAGGAAATTACGTAAGTATAGGTACGTGTGAGTGAAAGTATGTATATGTATAGCCACATTCATTTTATGAATGTATGTAAGTATGTAGTTATGTATGCATGTATATTTATATGTAGGTATCGGTGTATGCATGTAATCAAGTCGTTATGTATGAACATGAGTTCTATGCAATTAAGTATGAAGGTATACACGTGTGTAGGTATGAACGTATATTTGAGAATGGAAGTATGTAAGTATGTATATGAGTAGGTAGTAATGTATGTAAGTATGTAGATATGTATTTATGTATATGTATGTATGTAGAGACGTAGTAAGATATGTGTATATGTAGATGTGTATTTGGTATATACGAAGGTACATATGAGTGTATACATGTATGTAGATATATAGGAAGGCATGTACGTTGTAGACGCGTACGTTTGTAGACGCGTATGTATGCTTGTAAGGATGTATGTATGTGGGATTTAGATACGTCGTGTAATACGTTATTAATGGTGCGCTTTGAGAATGATAAGTAATGCAGGTACACTATCGAAGCCTCACCAGGATATGGATATGCAGATGAAATGCTTAAAGTTAGATAAATAATGGAATGGGAAGTGTAAGAGATTGAACCTTGTTTATGTATTGTATACTAATGTTATGAATGTATGTGGTGAGTGCAGGTTGTACGAATCAGGCGGTTATCATGAGGAATAGAGATCGAAGATCGAGCCACAAAGTAGATTGTACGGGGATATATTTGAGAATGTACTTTAGTAAACATGACTTATACCATATTTTTGTAAAAGATTCATATTAGAACGAACTTTCAAGAAAGTCAAGATGTTTGTAATGAAAGAAATTTTATGGTATGTATTTCCGCTACGAATCTTAGGTGAAAACGTGTTAGGGCGTTACAGTTTCGGTATGTCGACGTGGCTCCGATCAGTTGTAGAGACGAAATTTGCTGTAAAATTGTGTGGGAATGAGGTCGAATCGGGTCAAGAGGCGTATATTTATACTCAAATTTAAGATATAACGGATCAAGAGGATGATGGGAATTTAGGAGTTAAACATGTTAGCGGATAAGCGTAATTTGCAGTTTATACATGACACAAACGATTTGTTAGTTTTGATTATGATGGAGATAAACATTAACGAAAAAAAGAGTTAAACGGACAATTTTTACGGATCCAAAATGGTCGGAATCCGGTGACTTTGTCGGAAAAGACCCCCTTTTCTTTTTGTTTGATTTAATAAGTTTGTTATTTAACATATATAGTCCTTGCGGTTTCTAAGTTTTACAAAATGACTAAAAACTTTAATTATTAAAGGGCATTTTAGTAAGACTTAATGTTGGCTCATGTGAAACTTCCTTTTAGAACAGATGGTACAAAGCCAAAACACTACTGCAACATCTGATCCATAATAACAGTGTTTTGGATTCTACTCCCTTCAATGGCAAGATATCTAACAACTGCTGCTTCAAAGGTCTGTTTAACACTAAGCATTGCTGAATTGTAAAGACTGTTGAAGACTAAACCACTGAAGAAGTGTAACACCCTTGTTATTATTTTAAAGGTTTTCGTATACATAACGAAAATAAACATGTAATTACGATTAAGGATCCTTAGAAAATACGAGTAATTTAAAACTTTTACAACATAATATAAATAAGTTCGTCGTTTAAAATGACAACGAAATGCCGTGCGGAAGCTTGTATCTTGAACGTGTTCGGTTCTTTGTTGAACTTGATCGTCCTCCGGTACTAGGATTTTACCTGCAACTCATAAAACATGAGTTAGATTAGTCATATGTAGCTTAAAACGTATTTAAATGGTTTCGCAAAGCATAACATATTAAACAAACCTGTCGCGCGGCGCGATGCCTTCCTTTTTCCAGAATGTTGCAGCTAGTTGCTGCATTTTTGTCCAGCTTCGATTTTCGATCGGAATTCTAACTTTAAAGTTTCATAACTTTTGATCAAGATGTCCGTTTTACGTGATTCTTTTTCCTACTCGTCCGTAATTTAATTTTCCGTCATATGGAGTTATAACTCTACACCCGAGCTTATAAAATATGGGATTTCAAACTCTCGGCATGAAATCGAATTACTAAGACTTTTGACCCGTTTAGGGGATTTAAGCTATCTAGTTTAAACTAACTCTTTTCTTTTCACACTTCGTTATTTGACACCTAAAATATATGCTTATATTCCACCACGACTACCTTTGTGGTATTTTTAGCATACCTAACTTATTAACCCAAATATACCCTTCGGTTAGTCATTTTACGCAACCGACCCATTTTAGGCATCTAATCCACTAATGTTTATGCCTATAACTTGTATTCATGTATAATGATTTCGAAATCAAAATGCAAGTTCCTAAACAACCCATATGGGTCGTTTGCCTGATTTACCATCGACCGCTTTTTGGTCAATTTTAGTCCCTCGTTTAACGACAAAGGACTTTCAATAGGTACATGACCAAAATCGCTCGTCTATTTACAATCTTATTTATGCGTACCTGGTTCGGGTCAAGTATTGACCCGTTTAAAAAAATACCTTTCTTTAATAAATTGCTTCTTGATAGCGACGCAATTTTCCATACACTATTCATCCCTGTGAGCATAAAACTTGACAAGCGTTTGTTAGTCGTTATTGTCAAATGATGTTAACTTCACCATTTGACCCATTTAGCCTAAATGACCAAACATAACATAATTGTAGGAGGATGGTATTTATTTATCATTTCGCTCAATTGGCCATCCTCGGATTCTCATCATAATGTCATATTTCTTTAAATCTTTTTCTTACATGTTTAACCCATCTTGGCTTATGCCATAGGGTATCTTTTGAACTTAAACTTAGTTTTGTCAACACATGACTAATTTACCATTTTATCCATTTTTCTCATTATAAGTTACCCCATGAGGTAACATTTCAAAAACCTGTTTGTTCGTCATCTCTTGACTTAATTACCGTTTTACCCCTTTTTACCATTCATTATGGTTTTCATCACTTTCGCTTATTCCGACCCGTTTCAATTTACGTCGGAACATCACATTTCAAATATTAGCTTATCATTTTCATAACCTTTATAATCATTACGCATTCTAAAATAAAAGGGTGTAAGATTTACTTACCTTGCATCCATGCCACGCTTTTCTTTCCATACTCGCTCCGTTTGACCCGCTTCATCCACAAGCTTCCACCTAGCTTGTTAAGCGCCAAACTATTATCTAATGTTCACAAGGTGGTTAGATTAACCATAATTTAATACGATTTTCCACCTTACACATTTCTTATCATTAGCATTCATCCGAACACCTAATATAATCATGTTTTACACACAACCAAGTAGACATTTCATATCACTGAAAATGGGCTGTTTTTGGTGACTTTTTTAACCTGTTTACAAGTCTTCAAAAATTATGATTTTTTTATGCGACGTACCTATCGGGGGGTTAGTCCTTGTGTTAAAATTTCAAGATCTAACTCTTTACCAAAAATTCGTAAAAATTCATTTACTAAGCTGCAATCAGATTCGTCACTTCTGACTGCAGCTTACGAAAAAATTCATTTAAAATTCCTCGTTTATCTGATTGACGAAATTCCAATTGGAGGTTTTTAGAATTACCTAAAATTACCTACAGTAAAAATTTGAGATCATAAATCAATTCTTAAATTGAGTTATGACATTCGTAATGGGCTGCAAATTCTGTCAGAAAACGCAGCCTGAACCTTCGATACCGAAAAATTCATAAAACATTCAATTTTCGTCGAAAAAATGCAATTCCAGTGGGGTTTTAAAGATACTTCCTGGAATTACTTTTTCGACTCAAGAAATACATGTTTTTGTTACGTTTTGTCCACCTTACAGCCAATACAAGTCGGCTGTAAATTCTGATCAGAAGTTGTTTGAATTCAGCTTTCAATTAGAACATGTTTATGACATTATAACACTATTTTTAGCAATCAAATACCCTAAAAAAACATCACATACACGAATCTAGTCAAAACCCACTTATCACCTTCAATGGTGATCATGAATTCACAAGAATTAGACCTAATTTCATCATATGCTTGTCTAGGGTTTACTCCTAGATACTACAATGTTCCTATTTCATCATATGCTTGTCTAGGGTTTACTCCTAGATACTACAATGTTCCTATTTCATCATATAACGAACATGCAACCATCTAATTCGAATTCTCTAAGTTTGCTCAGAAATTTAACTAGAGATTTCTCATGAAATTTACATACCTCGTGACTCTTTTCTCAGTGGAGATCACTAATTCGTACTTGGATTTCGATTTAGACTTGATTTGGACCTTCAATTTGAGAGATTTAGCATGAACTAGGGTTGGGGGGTTTCCCTTTGGTCGCCCTCTGCTTCAATCGACCAGACACACACACTCTTGTGTGTGTTTGGTGGGTTTTTATTTGTTTTAATTAAATCAAGTTTCAAGTTTAACAAGTTTGGCCCC
>JARYGA010041040.1:0-43137 GCA_030545235.1 Helianthus tuberosus | reverse complement strand
CATCTGTCGACTTCGTCTTGTATCGAGTCTTACTTTAGATAGAATAGATCAGGGCTCGTAGAATGAGAAAATGAGAGAGAGTTAGAAGATTTCGCTTGAAAGTGTGTAATGTATTTGAGTTTTCGCTTGAAACCTCAAGCGAAATCATCATATCAGATTTCGCTTGAGTGATGCTGAAGCGAAATCTCAAAGTCTATATATAGGTGTTCAGTGTCAAGCGAAATCATAAGTATCAATTCTGAAATTCCATACCGAAGTGCTGCCGGTGTGAGAACTGATTGTATTTGTGTTCAAATATCAATATAATCAGTGTTAAAGTGAAGATTCAGCTGTTTAATAGTCAAATACTTGTTTTCCGCACCTGTATTTGATAGAATTCCTCTGAACCGACTCGTTTAGGTCGCGAACCCGGTCCTTACAATTGGTATCAGAGCTCAGGTTGAGGAGTTCTGCAAAAATCAGCCGAAATTCATCTTGTTTTCTTACTTCTACATCTTCTTTTAACAGTTCAGAAACTTTTCACGGTCAAAATCAATTCAATTTCTCACGGATTGTTTAAAAGTACTAGATAACAAACCCTTGAAAGTTTCACAGCCAAATTCGACCTAAAAGTGATCAAAATCGACCTTCGAATGGATTTCGCTTGAAGAACGAAGTTTTATTGGCCGATTTCGCTTGAAACTCCAAGCGACACTTAACATTTCTCTTCAAACAGAGTTCGTTTTCGCTTCAAGATTTTCGCTTCAAGGTGTTCGCTTCATTCAGGATCGCTTCAAAGGTTTTCGCTTCAGAAAGTGTTAAATTGAAAGTTTCGCTTGAATCATTTCGCTTCAAGGATTTCGCTTCAATCAGCTTGATCATTTCGCTTCAAAGATTGTTCACTTGACCAGTTCGCTTGAAAGTGATTAAAACATGGACAACGATTTCCACAACGCTTTTGCAACATCGTCTAGTTCATCTTCCATTGCTCAGAACATGAATTCTGAAAACGAAATGGGGACTACTCAGAAACCCCCGAAGCTTATGGGAATTGAGGAATACTATGGATGGAAAGATAGATTCGAAAACTGGGTGCAAGCAAATCATCTAAGATCATGGGAATGTATTCTGACAAAGTATACTCCACCACAAACCGAAATGCAGACTGAAAAACAGCTTTCAGATTTTAGTAAAGAAGAACGGGAAATATACCGAGCTGAAAAGATGATGATCAGTTTACTTCAACAGGCCATCAAAGAAGACATTTTCATACTACTTCAACATGACAAAACATCACAATCAATATGGGATGCTCTAAAAATTAAGGTTGAAGGCAGTACGAGTATGATTAAAAGCAAGAAGGCATTGCTTAAAAAGGAATTTGATTTGTTCACAAGTTTACCCGGAGAAGATACAAAGAAACTCATTGAACGATATTGTCACTTAGTGAGAACAATGTCAATGATGCACATTAAAAAGGAAAATGATGAATGGGTGGATAAACTTGCTGATGCATTACCTCAGAAAGAGTGGGGAACTTATTTGATGATATTGAAGAATACCGGAGTTTATGATAGGTTGTCGATCTCTCAGTTCATTGAAAAGATTGAAAGTCAGGATTTGGAACAGCAAAAGATTGCAAGGATGAATAATCCAAGTGGTCAAGAAGATGTAAAGATGTATTACAAGGGTAGTGTTCCGATTTCAGAAGCTGAGAAAAGTCCGAAAATTCAGACTGCATACAGTGTTGGGGATACTACAGAAAAAATTGATCAAAGCTCAAACAAAAGCAGCAGTGGATTCTCATCATATCCAAGTGTCAATCCAAAGATTTCATCAGAAAGCTTTCAGTCTCAAAGCACAAAGATGGGAAATGGTTGTGTGATTCAATGCAACATAGCTCTAAATCTTCCAGAAGGTCAAAGTTTTTCTGAAGACATTGCGAAAGATCATATGGCATTACTTGGTTCCGTGCTTATCTCATATGAAGGTTTAGTGGCTGGTCGAATTGGAAATCCTATGCTTACCAAAGAAGATTATGACCAGATTGATACTGAAGAGATGGAACTAATGGATATCAAATGGTGTCTTGCAAGTGTTCTTAGACGTGCTGAGAAGTTCAAAACAATTACCGGGAGAAATGATTTTCTTGATGCTTGTGTTTCTACTTTAGGATTTGATAAATCTAAAGTTACTTGTTTCAGGTGCAGGGAAAAAGGTCATTTTAAGCGAGAGTGCAAGAACAGAGAAGTTAGTGGTGCTCAAAATCCTTTTGGAAAAGATGACTACTACTGGAAAGACATTTATCAGCAAGTTGGTCAGACACAAGACTCACAGACGGCTCATGGTAGAAAAATTGAAGATTCAAAGAAAGGATGTTTGGTAAATTTCAACTGGAGCAACTACATATCTTCTAACAGCACAGCATGTTTAGTGGATCAAAATGATGAACAATTACCTGAAGGTTTCAGTTGGGATATGTTTGCTGATGAAAAGGGTGGTTTTAAGGCTTTCATTGCAAAGATTGTTAGAAAACCAGATTTATTTGCTACTTGGATGAGATCAATTGGTGAAAAAGTGAAAGATCAATCAATTACATCTGAAGAAAGTTCAGGAAGTGCTGATTCTGAATCATTAAGTACAAATGAGAGTATGCAAAATGAGGATACTTCAGAAAAAGAAGTTGTTTTTGATCAAACACCATCTGATTCTGGTGTGTCAGATGCTGAGTCTGAAAAATCTGTAGAGTTTGATCAAACACCGATGGAGAGTAGCAGTGATGATGAAGAAGAGAAACATATTAATATTGCTAAAAAACATCTTTCTCCTGAAAGTTTTCATTTTTATTTTGCAGATCGCATGAAGAAGCTGAAGGAGAAACAAGCTGCAAAAGAACAACAACAAAATGAGAAAGATGAAGTAGTTGTTGAAGAAAAGGTGACTGAAATTGAGAAGGTAAATGATGAAGAAAAGGTGATTGAAGTGGTAAAAACAATCGAGATTGAAAAGATTGTTGAGGTTGAAAAGCCTTGCAAGAAGTGTTTGGAAGCTTGCAAAAGTTGTGAAGAAAAAGATGTGATTTTGTTTGATAGAGAAAAACTGATAGAAAAGTTACTATCTGACATCAGCTATGTGAAAGAATCGTATAGCGTGTTGAACAGAACAGTGACAGGTCTTCAAACAACGAATTCTGAAAGAGAAAAAGCTTTAACGATGACGAATTCTACATTAATGGCAAAGCAAAAGGCAATTAACCATTACATCGAAGAAAATGCTAATCTAAAGCAAGAGTTGGAGAAAGAAAAGATTGAGAATGAAAGGATCAGAAGGTTATTACTGAGTTATTCTTGTTCTGATTATGTCATTGATCGAGTTTATCCTACTGTTGCAGGTTTTGAAGCATTTCAGGATGAGAAGCAAAAGAATGAGACTGGTAAGAAATCGACTGTTAAATACAACAAGTGTCCGCCTCCTATCTGGGAAGGATATTCTCCTAGAAAACCAAATGAGGAGCAAGTCGAAAAAGCAGTCAATATAAAGTTAAAATCCGAGACAACTGACGTTTTACCAGATAACATTGATATCACGTTTACTTCGTCTGATACTGATCATGAGTCTGAATTAATCAAAAAGGTGGTCGATCAGGTGTTGGATACTGAGGAGGTGTCTGAGTCAAAATCTGAGTCTGGGTGTTCAAGTTCGTCAGTCAAAAGTTCAAAGTTGTCGGAAAAACGGTCTTATAGTAAAGAATTTTTGTTATCAAAAGCAAATTTGTATGATGAAACATTTGAAGTTGCATATACTTTAAATGATTCGGACAAATTATACTCTGACAAAGAGTTTCCGATTAGAAGTGTTCGTTTCGACATGATTAAAAAGGTTTTCAAAATGACGGAAATTAATTTTTCTGAAATTAAGGATATAAAATCTATTGAAAAACCTAAAAAATACACTTCTAGAGTTCAACAAAGGTTAAACAAGAAAAAAGGAAAAAAGAATTACAATTCTGATTCTAGTTTTCAAAAGAAAACAAATCAAAATTGTAGTTACAAAAAGAAAGGTCTTGGTTTTACTCCACCTGAAAATCGTAAAAATGAAATATATGTTAGAGATTTTAAATCAAAAATGTCATATGTTGCAGGAAAAAGCTATGAAGAGGAGTCAAATAGCTTATCTTTGAAAAAATCAAATCAAGAGTTCCTTGCTGAAAGGAAAAGGACAGGAACTGGAGTTTTTCATCCAACTGGAGTTTTTCAAACCAGAGATACTAGAACTTGTTTTCAATGTCAAGTGGTTGGACACATTGCTCACAATTGTCCAAACAAAGTCAACAAAAAACAGGGAGTCTCTGAAAAACTTAAAGAAAAAGTGGTTGAAAAGAATGATTCATCAACTACAAAATTTAAAAATTTTGAAAATTCAAAGAATGAAGTTGGTGAAAATTCTAAAAGATTGTACAAAAAGAGTGCAAAAGACAATCAAAAATGGATTGTTAAAAAATCAGATGTACAATCTGGCAATGAATCTGATTCCACAAAATCAGAGGAGTCACAAGATGAGATCAAAGATTTGATGAATGATGCTGACATTAAATCACTGAGTGTGGAAGAGATTAAACAAATGGTTGATAAAGTTGAAAGCTCAGATTTTAATATTGAAAAAACATTCAATGAAAATGTTAAGAAAATTTTCAAGAAAATGCTTGATGGGAAAGTAAAGGGGGTTAAAGATTTTTATGCAACTAAAAAGGCAACTTACAACCCTACTGCACAGGAATTGGAAGCCACCAAGTCAAATAAGACTTGGGTGGAAGTTTGTTTTCCTTAAAAGTCTTAGGACTTGCCGGAGATCCCAAGTTTATATCGTGGATCAGGAATCGGCATCTTTCTAATGTTTGAAGTTTTTGGTTGAAAGTTTTTGATAGTGTTTGGATGTTTACAGGTTGTATGACTATGCCGGAGCTTTCAGGTTGGTAAGTGCAAAGCAGGAATCGGCATTCTGATTGGTAAAATGGTGATGTAGACGTAATATTTCTACAAGTGATATTGTGTTCTACATGTGGTAATTTTTACAATTGATATAGATGGTGCATATTTGCAAGTGGTAAATCAAGGACATTAATTTGTACTTGATCTGCTACAAGTGGTTAAGAATAGACAATGTGATGAACCACACCCCAAATCCACAAATGATTATATCATTAAAACTTATTTTCCGGAAAAATCATTTTGATTAAAACAAACTTAAGTGTTTTGAAATCTTAATGAGAAAATAGTTTTGTGATAGGGGAAGTTCTGATTGTTTATGCCAAGTGAATGGCGATTTGATGCGATTCAATATTGGTTGTCACTTTATTGTACAGTTTATTTTCATATTTCCTAAAATGTGTTTGCATTTTAGGGGGAGTAAAATTTCGGAAAATCCAAAAACATTTGAAAATTTGAAAAAGACAAAAACATGATAAAATTTAAAAATGAGTTTTTGTTGCATATAGAGGAAATGATAGTACATCAGTGGACTGTCACGACATGCTAAAGAAATGAAAAGATAAAATGTGATAAACAATCTTACTGTGGATATGTCAGTAGGTTTTTGCACATTTAGTAAATTGTGACGAGATATAAACTTAAATTTCAAACTTGCTTGTTCTGTGGGTTAACACAAACTTGGATATATAGGTAACCCCTGAAATCTTGTTTGAAAGGTCCCTTATTCTGAGATACTAGGTCTTTATGCTCAATGATATCTGGGGTATTATCCCGGGACTTCTGCTGAAAGAAATTTCTGACCTAGTCCCCGAATAATGCTTTCTGCAAATGCTTGAAACATAGCATCGCCCTCAGCAAGCTGATGAAACAATAAAATTGATAGTCGCTGCTGTTGTAATGCAAAAGATCCTCTAAAGGGGACACACCAAAAGTCGAAGCCGTCATCTCTCTGCGTATACGGGAGTATCGACCTGAGCTCTCACGGCCCTCGTACTATAATTTATTCCCCTGACAGATATCATCTGTGGTATATTCACCTGTAAGACTGAATATTGGGATCTGGATACGGGAGTATATTCAAGTAGTGGGACACATGGATAAGTTTAAGTATCTTAAAACATTAACATCATATCTCGGATCAGTTGAACTTTGTGTGAAAATTTAAGTGGACAAACATACTGACAATCTAGGTAAATTGTTTAGAACTTAATATGAAATGAAGCTTAACGGTGTTAGTGATCTGTCTCATAAACTGATATGATCCTCTTGCACAAACTCACAAAAATATTGTTTGTAAATATTTCTTTATTGCATTCCTTTACAATCAAAATTTACAAAAAGATTTTAGTGTGTTTTAGCATAAATTTTGAAAAAATCCAAAAAGATTTTTGACAACTGATATTGGAAAGCTGATTGTCAAAATTTCAAGTGCTAAACATGATGATTTGGTTGTGAGGGGGAGTGAATCTTAATGTCAAAAGGTTTATTAAAATTCTACATTGTTTATTAAAAAAAACCTACATTTGGTTCATCATTGATTTGTGATATGAGAGAGAATTATCTGATTATATCAGATTGTTGATGCATTTAAATTGTTAAATTTAGAAAATTTATTTCTGGGTTAAGATTGTTACAGGTGAGCCAGATTAATTCATTCAAAGCTTATGAAAGTCAGAATCTGATAATGAATCTAAAAGTTTGCTAGCTGCTGATGCTGATGAACTTAAGGAATCAAGAGATCTGATCAAGAGAATTAGATAAAAGCCAGGCAATGATCCTGTAGACAAAATTTGAATCAGACATCGATCCTAAAGCAGATGTTGCTGAAGAACAAATGAATACCAGCAAATCGTGAGGGGGAGTCTGATAGAGCAAGGTGATTTTGAAAAAGAAGAAAGAGAGAGAAAAGCCCGGAGACTGATCAAGAATGAAGATGTGAAAACACAGCATTGATGTGACTCGATAGTCGACTCGTCAACATCTGAGGGGGAGTCTGTTGGTGCACTACATCTGTCGACTTCGTCTTGTATCGAGTCTTACTTTAGATAGAATAGATCAGGGCTCGTAGAATGAGAAAATGAGAGAGAGTTAGAAGATTTCGCTTGAAAGTGTGTAATGTATTTGAGTTTTCGCTTGAAACCTCAAGCGAAATCATCATATCAGATTTCGCTTGAGTGATGCTGAAGCGAAATCTCAAAGTCTATATATAGGTGTTCAGTGTCAAGCGAAATCATAAGTATCAATTCTGAAATTCCATACCGAAGTGCTGCCGGTGTGAGAACTGATTGTATTTGTGTTCAAATATCAATATAATCAGTGTTAAAGTGAAGATTCAGCTGTTTAATAGTCAAATACTTGTTTTCCGCACCTGTATTTGATAGAATTCCTCTGAACCGACTCGTTTAGGTCGCGAACCCGGTCCTTACAATAACAACCACATTTTGTATATCATTTCTTAGTATGAATTTATAAAAATCACATTTTATATATCTTTTTGACACATAAGTTATGACATCCATATTTTGACTAAAAAATTAGCTATCAAGTTATCAAGTAGTAATACATCAACCTTATATTTTTATAATGTTTAATAAATTAAGATATCTTCTAAATGTTAAAATCTTGAAATTTCAAGATATCAATACAATATATAACATAAGAGTAAACAATACAATAATCGTTTTTCGATATGAATTTATAACAACCACATTTTGTATATCTTTTTCACACAGAATTCATGAAAACCATACTTTGACCGAAAAAGGTACCTATTAAGTTATCAAGTGGTAACATATTAACCACGTAACTGCACAAGATTGACATGATAAATGAAAGTTGAGTAACTTAAGAGAGGAAAAAAAGGTTGAACGACTTTAGTGAAATTCTATTAAGTTTGTGTGAGTCACGATTACACTACAAGTGTAAGTTTTACGCATTAAGTGAACTCTAAATAATAATTTAACAAACGTCACAAGATTGATCTAAGATAGGCCAAGCATATTTAAACAATTTATCCAATAGCTACTTTATTTAGAATTGAAAATTACATTAATTGTGATTTTAACATCTAGTACACAAGCAAACAAAGGCATTCTTGCACTTTCCACTAGACTTGGGATCCCATTCTCGCTTACACTTTTGATCACATGCTAATTTGAAGCAAAACATAGGAAACGTTTTTGTGCAAGCTTGATTTCCTTCGTTTGCTAACTCATTTCCTGTAGTCATGAAAAAACAGATTAAAGTAAAAAATAATGTTTCTTTTACACATAATGAAAAATATAATACAAAGAAAATCAAATTTACCACAAGAAGAAGTGATTATGGTTGCAAGTAGAAAGACTACCAAAATGGAGATTTTCATAGTTACTCTTTAGATGATTTTTTTAAGTAAAATGAGAATTGAGATAGAGGTATATATATACATAGTAAATGTGAGTATATACATAGTAAATGTGAGTATCGAACTTAATGTATTTAACATTATCATATATTATGATATGAGAAGCAATAAGATTACGCATATTACAATAAGATTACAAAAAAACAATAAGTGTGTGTGAAACATAGAGTACTTTTTGTTAAAAGTCTGCTAAGTGATCTAGAGTAGAGGTGAACAAAAAAATTTGTATCTGGAACTGGACCTGAGTATAAAAAACTGGAATCGGTTATTTTTGTACCTGGGTATTTTATGTTCGTAACCACACCCGACCCCACCCATGGGGTATGGACAGGGTATACATTTTGAGCTTAATACCCGTATCCGAAACCATACCTACTTTATACCTGAAACCTGTCATACCCTATAGCCGAACCTGGTTATACCCTATCTAATACTTTTTTAATACTTGATGGAATACCCTAATTTTAAAAGTATATTTTTATGTTTATTTTTTAACTTTTATAATTAAGTTTTTATATAAATACATATTATAAAGCAAATAATTTGTATTTAAGTGAATTTATGTTATTGTAATTTATTTTAATTATTTTACAAATTACAAACCAAAGTTAAATTTTAAACGAATTTATTTTTGTGTAAAACAATAAATAAAAAACTTATTTTAAACCGGGTATTAATGCCTAGACTCATTTTGGGTTTCAATACCCAGTTATACCCGAACCTGATCATACCCTACCCGGGTACATAGGGTATGGTTTTTCTTCTCAATACCCGTACCCGAACTCTACCCGGTTTCTTTTTGTAGGAATGTTTTGATGTTGCAAATAACTAGATACGATTTGAAATGTGCACAATGAATATCTACTCATTATCAAGAGCGCATAATTCACTTAATAATGCTATGTAAATGCTCGGTTTCTGATAAGTCTTGATTTGTATAAATTTCGGCAGCACTTCGTTACAACAAGTTCCTCGTTTTCAAAAGCTCCAATCCCAAGTTATGAGGTTCATGCGCACGACGGACCTATATATAGCCTTGAGTCCTCTGTGCATAGGACTCATGCGCTAGACAGGTTCTAATATGTGCATAGGACACATACGCACGTATGAGCCCTTTACAATTTAAATTCAAACACCAACTAACTTAAACGAACGTGCTACCTATAAATATTAACTTGTACAAAAGACGTAGGCATTAGACATATAGTGTACTAACAGACTCCCCTTGGATAATGTCGCAGTCTTGTCCTTTGTAGGTCTTCAGTCTTCAATTTATTCATCCCAAAAATTCTCTTCAGATGCTCACGACAATGTTCTTCAAAACTCCTTTTCACCATCTGATCTGCTTTAGGAGGTCTTCTATACTTATACTTTGAAATCGACACCCCTTTCCTTCTTTTCTAGATCTTCTCTTCCCTCTTCTTCTGTTCTTTCTTTTCCTCTTTCTCTTCTAACTCTCTCCAGTTACTTTCCTACATTCTTTCCGAATGTATTTCATAACCAAAGCATACCTTTCACAACATTTTGATACTCTAAGGCTTGCTCTCTGTCTTGCATCGCATAATAAATTCTGTTAAAGAATAGAACTTTGATATCTTTCTCTGATATAGTTCTTTTATCCTTCACAAAGTACTATCACCGCCTGCCCATTATTTTCGTCATAATACCACCACTTGAAGTATTCGTGAATATCATGTTCCATCTTGTGGAATGGTATAGCCTTCAACACTTTAGCCTTTTTGTACTTCAAAGTAACAACGTACTTTCCTATTTCTGGATCCACTTAAGTCTTTAATACGATGCGTCTTAGTTTGTCACACCCTCAATTTCCACATGCAGAGAACTACCGCGAGACGTGTGGCTGACCAGGATCATGCCACCAATTATATTGAACAATAAGTATAATAAACAGTTTTCATCACTACCAATAGATTAGTGACTATTAGCGTCTAAAGTCCAAAATTTAAAGTTCAAAATCAACGTTTAAAGTTAACAGCGGAAGCATAAGTTTAACAATCCAAACAAGAGTTCAAAAGTTCATAAATATTATCAAATAACTCAACATGAGTCAAGCAACCACTACACTCCCCGTTGTAAGCTCTCGAGCTATCACTAAGTACCTGCAAGGCATGCAGTAGGGTGTCAACATAAAGTTGGCGAGTTCATGGTTTATCCAGTTTTAGTTTCAGAAACTTTTGTTGTTAAATTACTCATTTATACCATGCCATGGGGAGCTACCCCATATGTAAGCTACTAACTCCGTAATGATACTGAAACATTCGCACATACGAGTTGTTAGTGCCCTGTTTGTCAATGTCTATCATCATCGACGGGTTGCCAAGGCCTATTAGTTCATGCCCGTTCTCAAAAGGCATGGTGTGAAGTTTGTGAAACCTAAATAGCGCTATCAACTAATATCCCATTTGCCAGGCCAGGCGATTAATCGGTACAGTTAAGTGGGGACTTTGTGATAGAGTTTCATTTAGTATGCTTGTTCATAAAATATAAATAGTACTAAAACAGTATTCCATCCTCCGAATACTTGAGAATCCCACACAAGGGGAAAGTGTTGTTCGTTCCGTTCCCAACCACCGGGAATACATGCTTTTAGTAAAGTGTCTGAACTCACCTTTGTTTTGCTCGGCAGGTTATTTACGTGTTTCTAAAGTTTGGTCAACCACGTCCTATGTCACACCCCGATATTTCCACATATTACCGGTGGGCCCGGCGGGGAGTATCGTGACGTAGTTGATATCGTCATAGTAAAATATATACAGTTTAATGCACAGCGGAAGTCTTGGAAGAAAAATAATATTACAAACCGAAATTCAAAGTATAAATTAAATATTATACAAACGGTTGTATGTGGATCCACAGGTGGATCATAAAACAGAAATGTAAATTATTGTTCAACAAACTTTAAGGCATATGAACTTGCAAGATTCACTATCTATGCCCGAAGGTCCCAGCCAAGTATGGAAAGTACTTGCCACTTAACCTTTTGAAAAATACGTCAGTTTACACTGGTAAATAAAATTAACCGACTCTTTTGAAAATGTTTATGAAAATTGGTTTAGGTGCACAAGGCATGAAAATTTTATAACTTGGGACAATTATATTAATAACAATCTTGTATCAGATTTACATGTTTGTCCAACATTTAGGGTCAGTATAAATAAACCGAACAAGATTAAACAACACACCACAAATATAAACTCACAGCGTGTTATCCCCAGTAAATGAGTATATCTTTTACATACACACTGACAGGTGTATGCCTACACTCCGTGCTTAAGTTGTGGCCATTTACGCTTTTTAAATGAGCCAAGGATATCCAGGACACGGTCGTTAACCCTCAATGTTATATGTTATCAAGCAATACTTATTAAAACGGGATTATACCATTTAACCATATCCGATTAAAAGGTTTCTACACCCGACCAAGCGGTAATAATTTACCGCATCCCAAGTCCGTATAAGGGAAAATAAGTTAAAAGTATTTACCTGAGCTTAAAGTGAAAGTTTAGTATGCTCAGTCGTATATCCTACTTAGACAAGTGCAAGTGACATTTACTGGGCTTCTATTCTGGAACGAAGGTTATATTAACCTATGAGATTCCTAACGGGTCTTATTTAAGTTATAAACTTAGACCGGTTAGTTTAAAGAAAAGTTTTACGGCACAAAACGCTAGATTAAGCGGTGACCAGATTGGAATGTAATTTAGACCCGACAAGTATGAAGACTTGTGTAAAATGGGTATACATTCGGGATTTTGAAATAAAAATGATAAAGTTTGACCCGTTTCGGGTAATTTATTCAAACTAGTTACATAGACAGCACCGAACGCGTATAGGCACAACGGGTAACTGGATGAGTCAAGTACAAGTTCCATAAGTTATTATGCTTAAAATATGTTGTGATATCAGTAGGATATCAACAATTATGTCGCAAAAGAATTTAAAACCAATTTAAGTCCCGTAAGGGTATTTTGGTCATTTTAAAGTTTATAAAAGAGGTTTAAACATAAACTGAGGTTCTGGCCTAAAACATTAAGTAAAAATATTTATTTTATCAAGTTACATCAGTAAGATATCATACATATGTGAGGTTCACCATTTATGGCCAAACTATGCACCGTAGGGGCAATTTGGTCATTTCACATATGTTTTAAAGACAAAATTGGAAGTCTGAGTTCAAGACTTATACTTACTGTTAAAATATTAAAATTTATTTATAAAATCAGTAGGTATCAAGTCTTAGGTGTTAAATACGGTTTTAAACCATACTATGCGCTTAATTTGCTTAAAAGTCGATAATTGACGATATTTGAGGTGTTTATGGAAATCTGAGATTTTGATCAGCCTTTAATGTTTAAAATATTTTATTTAACATATAACATCAGTAGCAAAAGGTTTGGTATGCAAATCATATGTTAAACTTATTTTATTAACAAAAAGGGTATTATCGTCATTTATCGAATTATACTAGAACTCAATGATATGGTCAATTTATAATCTGACCAAAAATTCAAAAAATCCCTAAAAATAATATCAAAACAGTAGGTAATGGTTTTGGTGCCAAAATTTGGGTTTAAACATGATTTATGCTAAAAATGTCATTTAATTAACAAAAAGTTTAATTTTATGCTATCTTGCATAACTTTAGTTTGAGATCAGAAACTGATGTCAAATTTTGTGGACATACTTGTATATCAGTAATAAAGCTTTTTGTCCTCTCACATTTTTAAAAATCTCGTTTTTATAATATAAGGGCATAATAGTCAAATTTAAGCATATTAACGGAATCATGCAAATAACTCGGATTTCTAAGGGGCCATGTAGTATAACCTCAGCGGATGTTACCAACATATAATATGGTCACAAAGGAATCCTAAGGCATAACTAAATTAAGCTAAATCAGATAAGAACTGAAAGTCAAAGCAAAAGTCGACTTTTGCGACTTTCGGTTGCGAACCGAGCCTAAACTCAGAATAGTCGGGTTGAACATCTCTAAACATGTTCTTATAATATTTACCAAGTAATTAAAGTGATAAAATGTGTTTTATAACCTTTACATTATTGGTTATGAATTTTGAATAAAAACTGACTCGTTTGACTTTTCTGTTAAGTACTTTGACCCGATAATTGACCAAGGAAATGTGATAATTAGGAGGTGCCCTTTTGAGGGTTTAACACCTACATAATTACCAACACATAGCCACATTCGTTTAGAATTATGGCTGGACCGTTTAAGACTAATCTACAAGTCAAAGTAGAATTACACTAACTTTGACTTTCGGTCGTCAAACTAGCAAAAGCTTAACTACAGAAGCTAAGAACGCTTACAAAGGTCCTTAGCACGAAGATTAAACTTGAGAGAGCTTCCTTATGAACCAAGATGCTCCAGAGAACTCAGCTTGAGAGTTTGTTTTGAGAATTTCTTGAATGAGCAAGTTTTAAAAGCTCCACAAGAGCTCTATTTATAGGAGGATTGCATGATGTAGGATTGTTCCAAGTGTCCTAGGTGTTATTTGATGCAAACATGTGTCCAAATGGTTTTTAAAAACCATCAACATGCAGCTAACTTCGCCCCAGACTTGCAGAGAATCAAACAAAGATTTCATGTTGCATGCAAGGCAACTGCCAGTAACTGGCTGGAAAACCCTCTCCATCGCGCCACACGCCAAACCAGGCAAGTCCTGGCGCACCACGCTAGGTTACCAGTTTTAAAGTTTGTTTGTTTGCAATTTCAATCCCTGCACTTCCATAAATCGATTAACTGACATTTTCAGCATGAGGGGTCCACATATACAGGTCTGAAAAGTTCTTGGGAGTAAGGCCATGCATAATAAGGTTTTGGATTTGTTAAAAAGGTCTCCCGGATGAAGAATTGCCATATTGACACTTTTGACCATTTTCTTGAAAATTGCCAATTACATCACAAGATTTAACCGAGAATTTATGAAATCATTATCTGATATTCATGAGGGTATAATAATATATTACAAAGCCTCGGGATCGTTAAAAGGTCACTCAGAGGTAAGAATTAACATGTTGACACTTTTAACCCCTGTGTTTTGTAAACTTTTGATTTTAAGCACAAACGGCTTCTTGTATCCGACAATTTATTCAATAAAGAATACGAACATCATATGAGGTCATTCAGAGGCACAAGTTTGGCATGTTGATGCTTTTAGTCCTTCTACATACATCTTTTCATTGTTTAACAATTTTAGTCCCTCAAGTTAACTTTTAGCATGATCAGGGATTATGACACATGTCACCACTGTGTTGGACATGATTTTTGCTAGGTGTTACATCCTCACCCCCTTAAAAGAAATCTCGACCTCGAGATTTACTGAAATAAATGAGGGTATTTCTCATCGTGGATTCAACTTCCCACGTATATTATGGGCCTCTATGGGCATCCCATTTCACCTTTACAATTGGTACGTTCTTTCTTCGAAGCTTCTTAACCTGTCGATCCTCGATCGACAAGGGTTTTTCAACAAACTTTAAGCTTTCATCAATCTGCACGTCCTTATGAGACATTGCTAGCGAATCATCGGCTAGACATTTCTTTAAATTGCAGATGTGAATACATTGTGAATTCCACTAAGTTCTTCAGGTAGATCTAGCTTGTAGGCCACGCTCCCGACACATTCTATGATCTCGAATGGTCCAATATATCTTGGGCTCAGCTTTCCCTTTTTACCAAATCTCATCACCTCTTTCCAGGGTGACACCTTAAGTAAAACTTTATCACCTACCTCGAATTTCAGAGGTTTACGCCTCTTATCTGCGTAGTTTTTCTGCCTATCCCTGGCAGCCTTCAGACGATCACGGATCTGAACAATCTTATCTATCGTCTCGACGACAATCTCAGGTCCTGATAGTTGGGTTTCCCCAACTTCCGCCCAACAAACTGGTGTTCTGCACTTTCTTCCATACAAGGCCTCAAAAGCTGCTGCTTGGATGCTCGAATGATAACTATTGTTGTATGAAAATTTAATCAAAGGAAGATGGTCATCCCAACTTCCACCCAAGTCAATAACACAAGCCCGGAGCATGTCTTCCAATATTTGAATCGTACGCTCGCTTTGCCCATCCGTCTGAGGATGATAAGCAGTACTAAAATTCAAACGAGTGCCTAAAGATTGCTGAAAGCTTTTCCAAAAATGAGATGTGTATCTAGTATCCCTATCAGAGATAATAGATACTGGAACTCCATGGAGAGCTACAATCTCATCCACATATAGCTGGGCTAGTTTATCGGAGCTATGCGTCTCCTTTATGGGTATAAAATGAGATGACTTTGTCGGTCTATCGACTATAACCCATATTGTATCATTCCTATGTTTCATCTTTGGTAACTTGGTGATGAAATCCATGGTTACCATTTCCCACTTCCAAGTGGGAAGTTCAGGATGTTGTAGCAAACCTGACGGCTTTTGATGCCCGACTTTAACCTGTGCGCATGTTAGACATTTAGCCACATATGTGGCTATAGATTTCTTCAAACCTATCCACCAATAGTTTCCCTTTAGGTCCTGGTACATCTTATCACTACCCAGATGAACTGAATATTTTAAACTATGAGCTTCTTGGAGGATTACATCTCTAAGTCCTCTGTGAATTGGAACCCAGATTCGACCATTCAATCTAAGGATTCCATCTTTGCCATAAGACAATTGATCAGCAGTTACGCCTAACTTCTCATTTGGAAAGTTAGTTTCCATTACAGCTTCCTTCTGAGCAGCTAACAACCTTTCATTCAAGCTATTCTTTAGTTCAATACTTTTGGCGTTGATCCTAATAGGTTTGATCCTTTCTTTTCTGCTTAATGCGTCAGCAACAACATTCGCTTTGCCCGGATGGTAGCGAATTTCGCAATCATAATCGTTCAATGGCTCCATCCAACGACGCTGCCTCATGTTAAAATCTTTCTGGTTAAACACGTGTTGGAGGCTCTTGTGATCTTAGTAAATTACACACTTGGTTCCATATAGGTAATGCCTCCAAAGCTGTAGTGCAAATACAACGGCACCCAATTCTAAATCATGGGTGTTGTAGTTCTTTTCGTGCACTTTTAGTTGACGAGAAGCGTAAGCAATGACCTTGCCTCTCTGCATAAGCACACAACCCATACCAGTGTGCGATGCGTCGCAGTAGACGACAAATTCTTCCACCCTTCTGGCAATGTCAACACAGGAGCATTGCTTAACTTCTGTTTAAGAATCTCGAAAGATTCTTGTTGTTTGGGCCCCAATTAAACTTTATATTCTTGCGAGTCAACGAAGTTAAAGGTGCAGCAATTCTTGAGAAATTTTTAATGAAACGCCTGTAGTAACCTGCCAAACCTAAGAAGTTACGTATTTCGATGGGTGTCTTAGGTGCTTGCCAATTCATAATTGCTTCAAGCTTGGTGGGATCCACGTGGATACCACGCTCACTTACTACGTGTCTAAGAAATTGGACTTCACGGAGCCAGAACTCACATTTGGAAAATTTGGCGTAGAGCTTCTCTTGTCGCAGAAGTTTAAGGATACTTCAGAGGTGTTCTTCATGATCAGCTTGGTTCTTTGAATAAATAAGTATGTCATCAATAAAAACAATGACAAACTTGTCTAGATATGGCTTGCAAACGCGATTCATGAGATCCATAAATGTTGCAGGTGCATTAGTGAGCCCAAAAAGCATCTCTAGGAACTCGTAGTGGCCGTATCTTGTTCTGAATGCGGTCTTATGCACATCTTCGGTTCTGACCTTCAATTGATGGTATCTCGACCTCAAATCGATCTTTGAAAAGAAGCTTGCCCCTTGAAGTTGATCGAATAGATTGTCAATCCTAGGCAATGGATATCGGTTCTTGATTGTAACTTTGTTCAGCTTATGATAATCAATGCATAGTCGCATTGAGCCATCTTTCTTCTTCACAGATAAAATAGGCGCCCCCCAAGGTGATGAGCTTGGTTGAATAAATCTTTTTTCCAAAAAATCATCTAACTGTGTCCTTAATTCTTTCATCTCGGTCGGTTCCAAATGATAAGGAGCTCGTGCCACTGGGGCTGCTCCTGGTATAATATCAATTCTGAATTCTACTTGTCTATCGGGAGGTAAACCAGGTAATTCTTCGAGGAAACATCTGTGAACTCCGAAATAACAGGGATACATTCAATCTTAGGCTTTGGCTCATCCATTGTCACCTGTGCCATGTAAATGACACAACCTTTCTTTAAACACCTTGATGTTTTAAGCATAGGTACTTGTTTAGGCAACCCATACTGTGTATCTCCTTGAATTGTAAGTGATTCACCATAAGGAGTTTTGATAACCACTTGCTTCTTATCACATGCAATTTGGGCTTGGTTAAAAGATAACCAATCCATGCCTATAACTATATCGAATCCTGTCAATTTCATCAGAAGCAAAGACAATGGAAAAGAGTGATTCCTAAGGGATATGAAACATCCATCTAAAATTGTTGAAGCAGTCTCTAAGGTACCATCGGCCAATTCTACCTCATATTTTATGTCTAGAGTTTTAAGAGGCAGATTTAACAATTTACAAAATTTATTGTCTACAAATGACTTATCTGCGCCAGAATCAAATAAAACTCTAGCATACACATCATTTATGAGGAAAGTACCTGTTATAACATTATCATTCTGTACTGCCTCCTGAGCATTCATCTGGAAGACTGGAGCGTTTGTTTTCTTGGCCTCTTCAGGCTTCTTTGCAAATTTTGGGCAGTTGGTTTTGATATGCCCTTTCTCGTTACAGTTGTAACAAGTCACGTTTTTCAACTCCTTGCACTCTAAAGTCTTATGACCCTTAGTCTTGCAAATTCCACAAAGTTTAGCATGCGGATCAATCGTGCACTTCCCTGAATGGCGCTATCTGCAGTTCTTACATTTGGGCCTGTTATCTGACTGATTTGAGTTTTCTTAAACTCTGACCCTTTCTTATGCTCGGAGTTACCTTTCCTCTTCTTGTCAAAGCGATGTGAGCTCTCATCTTCCCTATTCCTTTTTCCCTCATTAGAAGTCTTAACAGACTTATTCCTTATTGCATCTAGAGTGAGGGATAAGGACAAATCCACCACGGACCTATAAGTAGTGGGCCTGGAAGCTTTAACGTTTCCTTTGATTTCCGGGGCCAGGCCTCCAATGAAGCGCGCTATGCGCTTAGGTTCTGGGGTAACCAAATAGGGAACGAGTCAAGACATAGTGTTGAAACTCGTGACATAAGCTTGGCAATCTAAATTCTTCATGACCAGAGTCAAGAAGTCTGTCTCAATCTTTTCTACCTCATGCTGAGGACAGAAGTTTTCTTTGATTAATGCCACAAATTGTTCCCAAGACAAGTTATAGAGTGGGATCTTCCCCGTGGCTTGAATTAACGACCTCCACCAAGCCAATGCTTCTCCTTTAAACGACTGTGAAACAAATTTCACAATATCCTGCTCTGCACATCCACTGATATCCACTACAGTATCCGTCTCATCAAGCCATGTCATACAGTCAATGGCACATTTTTCGCCCGTAAAATCCCTTGGCTTGCAAGAGACGAAGTATTTGTAAGAGCAGGTCTTTAAGCGCGGTTCTTGATTAAGCACATTTTGCTTAGATGACAGACTTCTCTGATTCGACGAATGCCGAGAATCGTCCCTATGAGACGTATGTATTTTGGAAGGGGGCCTTGAATGAGCCAAAGTCTGCGTTTTAGTGTGGGTATTACTTGGTTCTTTGAACTGTCTGTTAATGGCTCTAGTGACAGCATTATCTATCATTGCTAGTAGATCTGCACCAGTTACATTCATTCTGGTGTTGTCGTTCCTCACATTGGGATGACTATTAACTTCTTCCGATTCAGGCATGCTTAAACTTGTTTGCTATAAAACAATTGACAATAATTTGATTAGGGTTCTATTATGGAATCATCATTTTCGATGATTCATTAACCATGGTATATATACAGACCATATTTGGTTAATTTGATAATTTATTTTATTTAAAATTTTCATTATAATTAATCCCAGTTATAAAGCATTAAGGATATTACAGTGGCACAAAAGGCCTAGTCACAAGGACAGTTTTGATTTACAAGCCAGGATCTTATAGGATCGAGGCATTAAGGCTCGAACATAGTTCATCACCTTTCTTGACAGGGAGTCATAGACTACAACTGTCATTTATCTTATTAGACAATAAATATGGCCCGTAGGCACTTCATCACTAATGGATGTTTGTAATATGATCATCTCAATTGATGATATAAGCCATGATTACTAGATCATTAGGCTAGATAAGGAATTTGAAAGGATCTCATATAAGGATGACTAGTGTGATTTTCTCGAATCACATTCGCCAGGAGTACTAACACGTTCTTAGGTGTTAACAAGGATTTATTATCTTAGAAAGGTTTTACCATCAAGGCCTTGTCTAAAATGACATATAGGCTAGCTCATCCCTTTAAGATTTTCTTTTGAGATTTTTAAATGGCAGATCAATTATAAATTTGAATTAATATTTTGATTTGCGTTATATTGTACATGCATATATATAATGACAAATAAAAATTTAAAATGAAACATTGCATAAATTGTCTTAAGAAGTACAATAGTTGCCCTAAACGGGACTTTTAAATAAATAACTTGTCCTCACAGGGATAAAAATAAGAAAGACAAGTCCACACAGGGACTAAATACATAAATAAGATGTCCACGCAGGGACTTAATTGAAATAACAATACAATAATTAAGGGTTTCTAATAATCCCTCTTCTTTTTCCCCTTAATAAGGTTTGGCAATCCCTTTAGAAGACCGCGGCGACTCCTACGCTCTTCGTCTACCCTTTGTTCCACCTCATGCAACCTTTGGAGGATTTCTTGCTGCTGAGGTTGCTGGATTTAAAGTTGCGGTGGCTGCTGCTGCTGAGGTTGAGGAGGTGGTGGGTATTGATACACATATGCAGGGTACCCAGTTGGGTACGTAGGTGGAAAGGTTCCGGGGTAGAGAGCATTATAGTTTGCTGCTTCGATGTATGGATCGACAGCAGGTGCATTATTGTAGTTATAACCCGTATAAGCTGGCTGCTCGAACAGGTTGTACCCAGCTGCATCTGATTAAGCGGGGATCGGGTTCTCATAACCCATGGGCGGTAGTGCAGGTGCGACTGGTGCAGAGTCGACTTCAGAAACAGCGCTTGAAGGCCCACCCATTTGCGGGTCTTCATAGAGCGGAAGGTAGTTGCTAGACTATTGGGGGGTGCTGAAATGGAAACCCCCACGCACGGATATCCGTGCACTTCTTCTTCGCCTCGATGGTTCTGGAGGCGGTGGCTGCTCTGGCGCTGGTGGTGGCGGTGGCGTGACCGCTTGAAAATGTGGGTCCTTAGAAGGGACCTGCTGGTGTGGTGGTGAGTTGCGGTGAGGGGAGTATACTCCCACTTGTACGTGCTCCATCTTTCGGCCCAGATATCAGGGCCCCTGTAAGGCGAACCATGAAAAGATGATCCGCTAGAAATCTCGATGGGATGCGTCGGCGTCCTAGATGGCGACATCTCAAGATCTGGATCATCGTCCACATCCATGTTTGGTACTCGGGAAAATGGTCAGTTGGTCCCAAAGGGTTTTGGCCCTCTGGTTCTTCCATTTGGTTCATCGGGTTGAAATGGCTCTGGAAATAAGGCGTTGGGTTCTGGAAGGAACTGTGAGAGTCTGACTGGTGCAAAGGTATAAAAGAATGATGTGAATCGTCAGGCTCTTCATCCTGATGTGGCCCGAATGAATGATGGTAAGATGGTGAGGAGCTAAGCGAGACCGAGCGTCTCGCGGGCTCAAGGTAGGTACTCCACTCTTCGTGTGGGCTGGAGCTGAGTGTTGCTGATGGTGAGCGTCGGTGAGATGGTCCAGCCTCGTGATCATTCCTACCCCTCATCGGGGCTTTTCCTCGTCCGCTCCTTCCCCTAACTCTTGGCTGCATGTTGATTGAAGTCCTGTCAAAACAAAAACAAACAAAACAAAAACGATTAAGATTAGGATTAGTCCTAAGTTGTTTGCCTAGACTCGGAAGTCAAGGAATGTGATACTGTGTCATTGAGATTAAACACAAAAGGCTAGTGTTTAATTCACTCAATGTTGGATCTGATACCAACTTGTCACACCCCGATATTTCCACATATTACCAATGGGCCCGGCGGGGAGCATCGTGACGTAGTTGATATCGTCATAGTCAAATGTATACAGTTTAATGCACAGCGGAAGTCTTGGAAGAAAAATAATATTACAAACCGAAATTCAAAGTATAAATAAATATTATACAAACGGTTGTAAGTGGATCCACAGGAGGATCATAAAACAGAAATGTAAATTATTGTTCAACAAACTTTAAGGCATATGAACTTGCAAGATTCACTATCTATGCCCGAAGCTCCCAGCCAAGTATGGAAAGTACCTGCCACTTAACCCTTTGAAAAATACGTCAGTTTACACTGGTAAATACAATTAACCGACTCTTTTGAAAATGTTTATGAGAATTGGTTTAGGTGCACAAGGCATGAAAATTTTATAACTTGGGACAATTATATTAACAATAATCTTGTACCAGATTTACATGTTTGTCCAACATTTAGGGCCGGTATAAATAAACCGAACAAGATTAAACAACACACCATAAATATAAACCCATGGTGGGTTATCCCCAGTAAATGAGTATATCTTTTACATACACACTGATAGGTGTATGCCTGCACCCCGTGCTTAAGTCGTGGCCATTTACGCTTTTTAAATGAGCCAAGGATATCCAGGACACGGTCGTTAACCCCCAATGTTATATGTTATCAAGAAATACTGATTAAAACGGGATTATACAATTTAACCATATCCGATTAAAAGGTTTCTACACCCGACCAAGCGGTAATAATTTACCGTATCCCAAGCCCGTATAAGGGAAAATAAGTTAAAAGTATTTACCTGAGCTTAAAGTGAAAGTTTAGTATGCTCAGCCATATATCCTACTTAGACAAGTGCAGGCGACTTTTACTGGGCTTCTAATCTGGAACGAAGGTTTTATTAACCTATGAGATTCCTAACGGGTCTTATTTAAGTTATAAACTTAGACCGGTTAGTTTAAAGAAAAGTTTTACGGCACGAAACGCTAGATTAAGCGGTGACCGGATTGGAAAGTAATTTAGACCCGACAAGTATGAAGACTTGTGTAAAATGGGTAAACTAAATACATTCTGGATTTTGAAATAAAAATGATAAAGTTTGACCCATTTCGGCTAATTTATGCAAACTAGTTACATAGACCGCACCGAACGTGTATAGGCACAACGTGTAACCAGATGAGTCAAGTACAAGTTCCATAAGTTATTATGCTTAAAATATGTTGTGATATCAGTAGGATATCAACAATTATGTCCCAAAAGAATTTAAAACCAATTTAAGTCCCGTAAGGGTATTTTGGTCATTTTACAGTTTATAAAAGAGGTTTAAACATAAAATGAGGTTCTGGTCTAAAATATTCAGTAAAAATATTTATTTTATCAAGTTACATCAGTAAGATATCATACATATGTGAGGTTCACCATTTATGGCCAAACTATGCACCCTAAGGGCAATTTGGTCATTTCACATATGTTTTAAGGACAAAATTGGAAGTCTGAGTTCAAGAATTATACTTACTGTTAAAATATTAAAATTTATTTATAAAATCAGTAGGTGTCAAGTCTTAGGTGTTAAATATGGTTTTAAACCATACTATGCGCCTAATTTGCGTAAAAGTCGATAATTGACGATATTTGAGGTGTTTATGGAAATCTGAGATTTTCATCATCCTTTAATGTTTAAAATATTTTATTTAACATATAACATCAGTAGCAAAAGGTTTGGTATGCAAATCATATGTTAAACTTATTTTATTAACAAAAAGGGTATTATCGTCATTTATTGAATTATACTAGAACTCGATGATATGGTCAGTTTATAATTTGACCAAAAATTCCAAAAATCCCTAAAAATAATATCAAAACAGTAGGCAATTGGTTTGGTGCCAAAATTTGGGTTTAAACATGATTTATGCTAAAAATGTCATTTAATTAACAAAAAGTTTCATTTTATGCTATCTTGCATAACTTTAGTTTGAGATCAGAAACTGATGTCAAATTTTGTGGACATACTTATATATCATTAATAAAGCTTTTTGTCCTCTCACATTTTCAAAAATCTCGTTTTTATAATATAAGGGCATAATAGTCAAATTTAAGCATATTAACGGAATCATGCAAATAACTCAGATTTCTAAGGGACCATGTAGTATAACCTCAGAGGATTTTACTAAGATATAATATGGTCACAAAGGAATCCTAAGGCATAACTAAACTAAGCTAAATCGGGTCAGAACTGAAAGTCAAAGCAAAAGTAGACTTTTGCGACTTTCGGTTGCGAACCGAGCCTAAACTCAAAATTGTCGGGTTGAACATGTCTAAACATGTTCTTATAATATTTACCAAGTAATTAAAGTGATAAAATGTGTTTTATAACCTTTACATTATCAGTTATGAATTTTGAATAAAAACTGACTAGTTTAACTTTTTTGTTAAGTACTTTGACCCGATAATTGACCAAGCAAATGTGATAATTAGGAGGTGCCCTTTTGAGGGTTTAACACCTACATAATTATCAACACATAGCCACATTCGTTTAGAATTATGGTTGGACCATTTAAGATTAATCTACAAGTCAAAGTAGAATTACACTAACTTTGACTTTCGGTCTTAAACTAATAAAAGCTTAACTACAGAAGCTAAGAACGCTTACAAAGGTCCTTAGCATGAAGATTAAACTTGAGAGAGCTTCCTTATGAACCAGGATGCTCCAGAGGACTCAGCTTGAGAGTTTGTTTTGAGAATTTCTTGAATGAGCAAGTTTTGAAAGCTCCACAAGAGCTCTATTTATAGGAGGATTGCATGATGTAGGATTGTTCCAAGTGTCCCAGGTGTTATTTGATTCAAACATGTGTCCAAATGGTTTTTAAAAACCATCAACATGCAGCTGAATTCGCCCCAGACTTGCAGAGAATCAAACAAAGATTTCAGGTTGCATGCAAGGCAGCTGCCAGTAAGTGGCTGGAAAACCTTCTCCATCGCGCCACGCGCCAGACCTGGCAAGTCCTGGCGCGCCACACGTGGCTACCAGTTTTAAAGTTTGTTTGTTTGTTTGCAATTTCAGTCCCTGCACTTCCATAAATCGATTAACTGACATTTTCAGCATGAGGGGTCCACATATACAGGTCTGAAAAGTTCTTGGGAGTAAGGCCATGCATAATAAGGTTTTGGATTTGTTGAAAAGGTCTCCCGAATGAAGAATTGCCATATTGACACTTTTCACCCTTTCCTTGAAAATTGCCAATTACATCATAAGATTTAACCGATACTTTATGAAATCATTATCTGATATTCATGTGGGTATAATAATATATTACAAAGCCTCGGGATCATTAAAAGGTCACTCAGAGGTAAGAATTAACATGTTGACACTTTTAACCCCTATGTTTTGTAAACTTTTGATTTTAAGAACAAACGGCTTCTTGTATCCGACAATTTATTCAATAAAGAATACGAACGTCATATGAGGTCATTCAAAGGCACAAGTTTGGCATGTTGATGCTTTTAGTCCTTCTACATACATATTTTCATTGTTTGATAATTTTAGTCCCTCAAGTTTACTTTTAGCATGATCAGGGTTTATGACACGTGTCACCACTGTGTTGGACATGATTTTTGCGAGGTGTTACATCCTATTATGGTTACTAATATCAATTAGGTTCGTATACAAGTAGTCCACATATTCTTACACGTATCTAGCAAGTAGCACACAAGTTATACGTCACGTAGCACGTGAACAAGCATGTGGGCCATATAGGAATTTTATAATAAGTCCAGCAAATGAGCAATGACATAAAACATTCCAAGGTGTGAGGCCTAACTATCACACAGTCCATTACGTGAGTGTGCGGTCCAATAATGTATACGATCCAATATGTGAGTGTGTGGCCCAATACGGTACCTGGCCCAATGGTGAGTGTGCGGCCACATGCTGGTTTACGGTCATGCAAGAAATAGTTGTACAGTGCACATTGGTGTGACTCTGCGGCCTCAGAGTTGTGCAATCTAGCAGAACCCGGGTGTTCAAGGTGCATCCTAGGTTGTACCTTCGCGAGTGTGCGGTACACGTGGCACACCCCGTGTGCGACCTGCTGTGCCAGGTTGTACGATTTGCAGTTCATGTTGTACATCTAATGAATCTACGGTATCAATTTATCCAACAGTAAACATCTGAATTAATCAGACGCATATTCCAGCATCAGTCCCTTTATTCTAACATCATATTCATCAACATTTCATCAAATTAACACGACTCAAGGTCATATATTTAAACATCAATCTTTAATCCACCAAAATAGATCTACATTTTTTATCATTAGCATGAATCTAGATTTTTATCCTTACAATAAACATCATAACATCATTCAATCCTACCGGATCTATTCAACATTTTATACTATCATCAGAATGTTGAATCTTGATTCTTGCATGGATCTTAGTTCTTTGTTCATTCACCAAGTAAATTATCATCAAGTACAAAAATCAGATCTTATACATATCACATTAGTTCATCAATATTTGATTATCATTATCAAACAGATTATACAAATATATCATCATCATCAACGTGTCATACTAGCACCACATTATTATTTAAGCCCCAATAAATCAAGTAGTGATAACACTAACCTGGAATTGGTGGAAAGAAGTGTGTAGAAATAGATGAGATCTTTAAGGAATGATAAGATCTTCAAATAAGAGAAGTTTGCTGATTGTCTTCCTTGAATTCTTCCAAAAAGGGAAAGAATTTCCTAAAAAGGAAAGGTGCTAGAGAGAGAGAGAAGGTGCAACTGTCAAAATGATTTGGGAACATTCCCTAGGGTTTGCTGCACATGGTATTTATATACACCCAAGGATATCGCACACACACATGTGCATCCCAAACAAAGGAGTGTGCGGGTCCTCTATGGTTTGTTGTGGGCTTGTAATTGGGCCTAAATAGAAAGAGTGTGTGGCCCTCATCTTATTGGAAGTGTGCAGCCCAACAGTTAAGCTCAAGGGGTGTGCGGCCAGAGGGCAGTGTACGAGCCGGATGGGAGTGTGCGATTGTAATTATAATATTTGTAAAATTATATCTTCAAACATACATTCCACATACTATTTACATATAAGAAATTTAATTTAATGACTCACATTCATTAACTTCACGTAATTACAACGCATAACAGAACGAGTAGGGAAAACCTGAATTATCACATTATCCCGAAGTTCAAAGAAATTTGTCCTGAAATTTAGCGCGCATTCATTGAATCAACTAGTGTAGTTAAGCGTTTTTGCGGGGTGTCACATCATCCCTCCGTTGGTTTGGAATTTCTTCAAGAAATTTAGTAGTAGCTTCAGTACTAGAAGTATGGTTTTTAAACAACTGGGGAACTTGCGCATCATCTGGTCTTCCCATTCCCAAGTAAACTCTATGCCTCGGCGTGAGCTCCAACGAACTCAAACTATAGGTATCTTGTTATGCTTGAGGGTTTTGATTTCCCGGTCCATTATCTCGACCAGTTCCTCAATGAAGCAAAGTTGATCATCGATCGTGAGTTCCTCAAAAGATACAGTGAGAGTCTCATCTGATAGACACTTCTTCAGATTTGACACGTGGAAAACGTTATGTACCACACTGAGTTCTTTAGGCAAGTTCAGTCTATACGCGACTGTACCGATCTTCTCGGTGATTTCAAAAGGTCCGACATATCGCGGATTAATCTTGCCCCTTTTTCCAAAGCGTACCACACCCTTCCAAGGTGAGACCTTTAGCAAAACGCGGTCCCTAACTTGGAATTCCAAAGGTTTCCTACGCTTATCGACGTAGCATTTCTGACGGTCACGAGCTGCCGCCATCCGTTGTCTAATCTGGGCAATCTTCTCCGTAGTGTCGAGTATAAGTTTAGGGCTAGTGATTTAGCTATCACCAACCTCTGCCCAACATAAAGGTGATCGACATTACCGTCCGTACAATGCCTTGAACGGTGCTCCCTGAATGTTAGTGTGGTAACTGTTGTTGTAGGAAAACTTTACCAAACGTAAGTGTCGTTCCCAGCCATTACCAAAGTCAATGACACATGCTCGCAGTATGTCTTCAAGGGTTTCGATGGTACGTTCAGTTTGACCATCTGGCTACTGGTGACAAGCGGTGCTCATGTCTAAACGTGAGCTGAAGGATTTTTGCATAGCTTGCCACAAATCGGATATGAAACGTGGGTCTTGATCAGAGATAATAGAAGTTGGCACCCCGTGCCTAGAAACTATTTCCTTCAGGTAGATGCTTGCAAGTTTCGAAAACTTGTCAGTTTCTTTAATCGCAAGGAAGTGTGAGGATTTGGTTCAATCTATGATCACCCAAATGGTATCGTTTGCACTTTGAGACCTGGGTAAGCCGATGACAAAATCCATGGAAATCTGCTCTCATTTCTATGTGGGTATTTCTAGTTGTTGCAGAAGCCCTGACGGCTTTTGGTATTTGATCTTGACCCTAGCACATGTCAAGCATTTGCTAACGTACTTCGCTATGGTAACTTTCATGTTAGGCCACCAGTACAAGACCTTGAGGTTGTGATACATCTTGTCAGAACCGGGGTGTATCGAGTAGCGAGATTTGTGTTCTTCGTTCATCACAAGATCTCGGAGGTTTTCGTAGGATGGAACCTAGATACGCTCCATGAAATAATAGATGCTGTCGTCTTTGAGTTCGAGTTGCTTTTCCATGCCCCGCATAGACTCAGCTAAGACGTTTTCCTCCTTTAGTGCTTCAACCTGAGCACTTCGGATTCGGTTAGGGAGGTTCGAATGAATGGTAAGTTGAAGCACACAGACACGCTTAGGTTTGGTTTCCTTTCAGCTGAGGGCATCCGCTACAACGTTTGCCTTACCCGGATGGTATTTGATCGCGCACTCGTAATCATTTAGGAGTTCGACCCATCTGCGTTGTCGTAGGTTTAACTCCTTCTGATCCAATATGTGCTGGAGACTCTTGTGATCAGTGTAAATCATGCATTTGGTACCGTACAAGTAATGTCTCCGTATCTTAAGTGCGAAGACTACAACTCCCAGCTCTAAGGTCTGTGTAGTGTAGTTCTTCTCGTGAACTTTGAGTTATCGAGAGGCGTAAGCAATAACTGTAGGTCCCCTATTCCCGATGGATAGTAACAAGACTGATAACTAATCAAGGATGCGGAATCTCCTTGATCAATCTAATAAACCAGAAACAAGAATATTATGTAGATGAAGAAACACGAACATAAAATATTCAAACTGATCTTTTGTGATTATCAAACTCAAGAAACTGTTTTATAATCACTCAAGATCTACCTAGAACTCACAACCAATAATCTGTGTTTTCTCTTAAACTCTCTAACAAATGGGGGAATGTCTAAAGGTCTAACCCTAAAACTAAAGCTCAAGGCTGTTTATATAGTTACAGCATACATACGAATTGGGCTAGGCCCACACACATTCTAAACTGAATTTAGGCTAGACTACTTGGACTCATTTACAAAACCCAAACTCTAACTGATCCATGTCATGTAAAATATCCAAAGACCAAGCCAAAGTTGTTGTCACATAACGTGCACCGACAAACTCCCCCTTGACAATAGCTTGCAAAGGTAACTTTAGTCTTCAGAATCTCACAGTCTTTGGTCTTTGGATAACGTCAGCTTCAACATGAATTCGGACAGCAACAATAACTTTCTCGCATTGCATCAACACACAACTGAGTCCTTGAATAGACGCATCGCAATAGACGATAAAATCATCGGTGCCTTCGGGTAATGAAAGAATAGGAGCATTTCAAAGTTTCTCCTTTAGCCTCTGGAATGCGGATTCCTGATCATCACTCCAGTTGTATGCGATACCCTTTTGGGTTAGAGTTGTAAGGGGTTGAGAAATCTTTGAGAAACCCTCGATGAATCTTCGATAATAACCCGCCAAACCCAAGAATTGGCATATTTTAGTTGGAGTTTTAGGTGTAGGCCAGTTCTTGATAGAGTCAAGCTTAGTTGGATCAACGTGAATCCCAGCTTCATTCACTATGTGTACGAGGAAATAGACTTCACGTAGCCAAAAGTCACATTTCGAGAACTTGGAGTAAAGCTGCTCATTTCGTAGGAGTTCTAGAGTAAGAAGAAGGTGCTGCCCGTGTTCCTCTCGATTCCTTGAGTAGATCAGGATGTCGACAATAAATACGATTATGAATTTGTCAAGGTAAGGTTTGCACACTCGGTTCATAAGATCCATGAAAACTGCAGGTGAATTTGTCATTCCAAATGGCATAATAAGGAATTCATAATGGCCGTAATGAGTTCTGAAGGCTGTTTTAGAGATGTCCTCATCTCGGACTCTCAGCTGATGATAGCTTGATCTCAGATCAATCTTGGAATAGTAACTCGACCCTTGTAGCTGGTCGAATAGATCGTCGATGCGTGGGAGTGGGTAACGGTTCTTGACGGCCACTTTATTCAGTTCACGATAGTCGATGCACATGCGAAATGTACCATCTTTCTTTTGACGAAAAGTACAGGGGCTCCCCAGGGTGACGAGATAGGATGGATAAAACCCTTTTCTAGCAGTTCCTACAATTGTGTGGATAACTCTTTCAGTTCGGAGGGGCAAATCTGTAAGGTGCTCGAGCTATAGGTGCCGCTCCAGGAGTTAGCTCGATCTGAAATGCAACTTGACGGTGAGGTGGAAGACCGGGTATATTACACACCGACAACGTAAAACAATAAATCGTGGCGGAAACGTCAGCGAGTGTCGTAACATAATCATTGTTTCACAACCATGTATTAAATAGTTTCGTTTTATTGAATTAATGATGTCACACCCCGACCACGTAGAACATACAAAACGTGGCGGAAATGTCGAGGAGTGTTGTAACAGAATTAATGTTTCAAATCCATGGCAATTGAAGTTTCGTTTTATTAATCAAAAGTGTTATAATGTCTTAATAAACAAAGAAGTACAACATAATTAACTAGTCTTGTCTCGTTTTAAGTCACTAAGGCACAGGTCCGCCTAAGTATGTCTTGATAAGTCCTATGCTTCAACTCCTGAAAACACATGTGAAAATAGGTACGTCAGCATAAAAATGCCGGTGAGATACATAGGTTTTGAGAAAATAGGATTCATGACTTATGTTTGAGAAAATGTTTAGTCATGAACCTTGTTATTTGCTTTATCTTGTAAATCATTTGAAAAACGATAAGATCTGATGATATGTATAAATAAGAGAATAATGTATGGTTAAATGAATAACCATTGTAAACTGAGTTTGTATTAGATAAATTGTTTGTAAAACAATGTCTTGTGAAAAGTATGTTAATTGTATAAAATGTTCTATGTCTCAACTTGAAATGATTCAAATAACGCTACGACATGTAATACCATACAAACACTTATATATAGGAAGTACCAGTGGCGTATCCACCATGTTTGTATCATATTACACACGCTTCGTTACTTAATCACTTAATCAAACCAATCTACCAAAGTAAAATGTTCATGTCTAATGTAAATCATGTAATAGGTATCCGATGTGATTTGTATAAATAAATGTAAGATTTAAACAAATAACCTTATAGTAGCATATTTAAAAGTATACTTTAGATTTGTAAGTAACATAATAAACTATGTTTTGGTTTCGTAAATAACATATCAAAATATGCTTTGGATGTTTAACAAAATATATGTTGGTTTTGTACGATACCACACATGAGAGTATATCAAAATATACTTTAATAGTGTGATTTAAGAATTCATTCAGACCTGGTGCATCAAAATACACCTTTGAGACTATAAGGATACCACAAAGGCAATCCCTATTTGGATGGAGCAACAAATTGGTTTCAGACATTCCATGACAACAGGAATGGGGTGTCAAATCCTATAGCGCTATATCATACTAACAATCGGTCTGGTGAACATAAAATAAGTACAATTCAACATTTTATTTTATGTTCTTTGAGAAATCAATGTTTAAATCATAGATAGTTATGTAATTTGTCAAATGATAAGTAATAACTTGTATGATCAAATGTCAAAATGTAAGTATGTGATGAAATCAGCTGTACTAAGTAATGCACACGATGGGCACACGTAGCGTGAAATGTAATGTAAAATGATGTACCAAGTATGCTAAGTTAACATACGAAGCAGAAAAGTCATGTAAATCAATGTACTAATAGTGTACTAATGAACATAACAGGTATATGATGTGAAAACAGGAAAGCATGAAAGTAACAAGTCGGCACATGTGTTCCACCCCAAAACAGTTTGGAAAACAGTAAAAGAGGGGTCTATGTACTCACTTGAGATTGCTCAGATGTCTAATGATAATCACCAAGCAATGCTAGAGATCACGGAATCAAACGGCACCTAATATAGGTAGCTATGTTAATAAACCGGACCTATATCGGAAGACTGGGTAGCATTAGGGTTTGTAAACCAAATGAGTGTTGGAACTCATATGATATGGTTTAACAAAGCCTACATACTAAATGAAACTTAACCTAAGTGATATCGACCCATTACGACCCGTTTAGGTAGCTTATGCTACTTTAACGCGTCGTTCGCGTAAAACGCGTTCGGAACGCCTAACCAGCCCTATGACAAGTGTTATATGCCTAAACATGTTACATAATCAGTTATGTGACAAAGGTTTAGGTTACATATGCTTAATTACCAATTATACATGAAAAGGGTATTCTGGTAATTTACCTAAGGCATATAAACAACCTATCATACAACTACTTAAACGATGTGACCATAGGGTATAACCTCGGAAGGTTATTCCCTACCTACTATGGTCACCTAATGTATTTGGTCGGATCCTAATGATCGACCAAATGGGTCGAGTTCGAAGGTATAGGCGATTTATTAGATCGCCTACCCTACGACTCTAGACAACGTGGTAATCAGTGGGCATAGTCCCAAGGGACTATGACCAACGTGATTACACTCACGTTGCGAAGTTCAACGAACTTCGCATTGACCATTACTGGTCAACGCTGAAAGTCAAACAAAGTTTGACTTTCTGACTCGAAAAGCAATAAAATAAGGAAAAGAACGAAAGAATACTTACGAAGGGTCCCCGAATGCTAATCCCGATCCAAGAACTCAGGTATGAAACAATGGTTTCAACTTAGAGCTCTCAAATCAGAATTCTTGTAAGAAATGAGGTTGGGGTGATGGGGTATTTATAGTTTTCGGGTAACCGTTAGGATCGTTTGTTGTAAAACGTGCCATGATCCAAGGCGTACACTTGTCGGAACCTTATGGTGGCTGAAATTAGGTTCTTATCCGCTGACTAGACGATTGAGAATGTGTGGTTGAGAATCGAACAGCTGGGACCCGCTTGTTAAAACATTGAATCTGATCCAGATCATGCAGTCGCGTAGCGCGACTGATAAGGCTTTAGGCGTCGCGCTACGCCACTGACCCATCTGATTCAGAAATGTTTCTAAATTGGCAGAAATGGTCCCTGTTGTGTTTTAAGCCCTTTTTCGATGCGTTTGAACCCCGTTAACCTCATTTCAAGGCTCTAAAATGAAGTTAAAGTATAGGGAACTCAAAACATGCTCAAAAATATGCCGGAGGTTGGTTCGTTTGGCCGTACGAACGCGATGTTCGCTTAATTACGACGGAATGCGCATAAGCGCGAAAAACGATCCAAATGACGCGACGAATGGATTTTTCTTAAGGCGAACACTAAAATATAATGTAGTCATGCTTACATAAATTTTTGGATGTCCAGATGTATTCAGAACGTAAGTTATGCGCGAAAATGCAAACTTGTGCACTTTTTGACACTTTTAGTCCCTGAATGACACAAAAGTTTATTTTAGCATACCGAACACCTCAAAGCCTATTTCTAAGCTATGTGAAGGATATTTATGGTATGTTTAACTTATGGTCATCCTCCGGAATGTCTGTTACAGTTCAAATTGGCATACTTTCGCAGTTTGTCAACTTTAGTCCCTGTAAGCGATTTAACTAGATTTTGCCATACCAAAGCCTTCAAAACTTATATCTAAGTTATGTAAAGGTTATTTAAGGTATGTTAAACCTATTTCACTATTCCGGAGTGTTTGTTGCATTAAACTGGTTATATTTACGCATTAGTGCGCGTATAACCTTCCAGAAAGCGATTTAGAGTTTGAAATCGAACAAGAGTTGATATGTGCACAAGATACACATATTTATACAAATCCAAAGTATGAAATACAATATTTCATTGGTTTGGAATTTGTTTGATGGTCGAAATGACACAGGTGTTACAAATGAACTCATTGTTTTATTACAAATCAGATAAATACAAATATTGTCTTTCATGTTTTAAAGTCGCTAAGGCACAAGTTCATCCTATGTGTAGCATGCATCAACAATCATCACATAGCAGCACCTGAAACATATGTAAAAATAGGTACGTCAGCATAAAAATACCCATGAGATACATAGGTTTTTATTGATTTAGGATTCATGACTTTGTAAGTTTAAAAAAATGTTTAACAGAAAGTAGTCATGAACCTATAAAAATGTTTTCTTTTTTAAATCATCCGAAAATTGATAAGAACTCAGATGATATAAAAGAATAACGCACAGATAAATAAATAACCAAGTAAAATGAGTTTGTATAAAATGTGTTGTTTATAAAACAATGTTTTATATAAAAATATACCTTGGTTTTGAGAAAATCGGATAAGTAATATATATTAAAATATATTTTAGTTTCAAAATAGTTGAACAGATAGTATATCAAATATACTTTAGTTGTTAAAATAATAGTTTTGTTAGTGCATTTATGTCTATAGCCTTCGTCAATCCGGTCCGTAGCAGAAACAGAAGAAAAGATTGCTTTATGATGTAATATCTAGTCAAATAGCAAGGTGGCATTTTGGTAATTAATGAGAAGTCTCATTAATTCCAAGGGCTATAAATAGGAGGCTTATGCCTTATGTTAGAGACTTTTGCCATTTCACACTTTAGAGATATCTAGTTCTAGAGAGAGAAACTAGAGAGAGAATCTAGAGAGAGAAAGGCAAAACGTGATTCGTGTTTCTTTGTACGTTTCAGATTTATAAATAGAATCACGATTATATTACGTCATGTGTGTTTAGGTCGCGTTCGTGTACGGATTCCGCACGTTTCACGTTCGTTTCGCAATCGTTTCGGAGTCAAAACCGGTCCTACAAGTGGTATCAGAGCAGGAGCTCGATTGCGTTGATCAAACAACAAGTTTCGCACCAGATTACAACGTTTTCAGATCTGAATCGCATCATTTCTTCTTCATCTACTCTTTCTTTCACGTTTTCTATGAATTTTCGACAAATTGAACGTGATTTCATGGTCCGAATCAGCTGTTATTTTAGTATGATGTGCGAAAATAGTTGATAAACAATCCTACCAAGTTTCAGATTCAAATTCGTTGTCGTTTAGGAGAATTTCAAAGTTTTCTGTCCGATCTCGTAACATTCAGCAGGGTTTCGCTTGAAACAGCAAGATTACAGCAAGGTTTCGCTTGAAATTCAAGCGAAATCCTTAATCAGTTAGATTTCGCTTGAGTAAAGCTGATGATTTCGCTTCAAGAACTGATCATTGGGGATTTCGCTTCAAGTGATAAATAGTTGATTTCGCTTCAAGTGATAAATAGTTGATTTCGCTTCAAGTGATAAATAGTTGATTTCGCTTCAACTAGTCTACAGTTGATTTCGCTTCAAGAGACCAATAGTTGATTTCGCTTCAAGAGGCAAACAGTTGATTTCGCTTCAACTGTTCAACAAGTGATTTCGATTAAATTTCCTATTTCGCTTGAAAAGTGAAATTTCGTGTCGAGATTATTTCATGTCAACTGTGTATCAGTCTGTTTCAGGATATTATTGTGTATACTGATTGTGTTTGTTTGTTTGCAGGTGATTCGAGGTGATTTACACGGCACAAATACCAAGAATTCAAAATGTTTGATGAACTGGAAAACACTAAATTTGAAAGAATAAACAATTGGACTTGTTGTTCTTCTTCTGAGAAAAAGGAGGTTTTAGTTGAAAGATTTGAATATTTCATGTGTCGAAAGGATGAAACGTTGGATGAGTTGGAAATACGGTTTAAAAATTTAATGGACAGTTTGAGAAACAAGAATATTAGAATATCAAATGATGAACAGATATCGAAATTGGCAAATGCATTACCTGCTAAATGGGATAAATTTTTGGTTAAGCTAAAAAGGGAAGATTTTTTTCAAGAACTTTATCCAACACAGTTCTTTAATGAGGTTAATGGAGAGTTTCGTAAGGAAAATAAGAAAAAGAAGGAAATTTTGACCGAAATGGAAAAGAATTTACAAAAATTGGAATTGGATGTTATTACTGAAATTGATAATAGAATTCGTATGTGTCTTGAAACAAAGAGTATTCTGAAATATGATATTAAAAGGAAATGTTATATTGATGAAAGTATGAATCCTTTTGATTTTGTTAAACTCTTCTGTGCAGGAACATATATGATGGAAACAAAGAAAGAAGCTTATGCTGAAAAGATGAATGAAAAGTGCTCAAAATGTGATAAACTTGGAGCAGACAATGCCAAATTCTTGAGTGATGCGGAGAATTTGAAATTGGAAAACAAAGCTTTGAAAGACGGGAAGAAAACCGATGATGAACAGATTCTGGAGTTGCGCTTGAACTGTGATAAACTGAAATCTGAAAATGACAAACTTTTGGAGAATGTAGAGAGTTTGTCATCAGAAAACAAAAATTTTAAAAAACTAGAAAATGATTTCAAAAGTCAGTTAAAGATTTTAGAAGATGAGAGAGATGTTTTTGGTAAAAATAATCTCAAAAAACAATGTGCGATAAATTCTCATCTTGATAAAATCATTCGACTTGAGCATGAAGCCGAAGGTAATAGAAAGAAAATTGCTGATTTAGAAAACAAGTTGAAAAGTTTTGTGACTTCTGCATCATATGTTTGTCCAAAACCGATCAATTCTGTTACAAATTTTGACAAAGTTAAAGTCAAAATTGAAGATTGTGATGAAATATCTGATGATGAAAAAGAAAAGAAAAATATTTTTAGATTTACAAGAAAATTTTCAAAATACTGTTCTGCAATCTACTGAAACAGGTGAATGTTCTAAACAAAAACCTGTTAAGAAGAATGCAGAACAGAAACAAAAAGATAGAAATTTGAAAAATTCTAAAATTGAAATTAAAAGCTCATCAGATAAATCATCCAATCATTATCAAAAATCACAAAAATTTAAAATTGAAAACTCACAAAATGTTGGTAATAAGTGGTGCAGGTTTGACCACAGTGCTCAAAAGACAAATCCAGCATTGAAGAGGAGAAATGATTATAACCAAGCCAAACAATGTTATAATTTGAAGGTTTGGACTGACCAAAGTGGATGGTACGATAACAGAGTGTGCTACACCTGTGGTGTTAGAGGACACATTGCTGTTAACTGCCAGAATTGGAATTATGAAACGAGAAGATGCTATAATTGCCAGATCAAAGGTCATATTGCCAGAGATTGCCCAAGGAGATCGATGGGGAGATCGAGGGTTGAATCTCAGAGAACGGTAAAGAAACCAGTCACTGTCAAGCCCAAAGAACAGAAAGTGGAAGAAAAGAAAGTAAAGCTTTCACAGGGGCAAAGAGACAGACTGAGGAAGAAGAGGAAGAAGGCGAGAGAGTATCTTGAGAAGATTTTGTCTTCGGGTTCACCGGTTGGTTCGAATAAGAGTTCTGATGAATCGATTCACTCGACAGCAAAGTCAAGCAAATCGAATTCTTCAGATACAAATCTGAGGACAAAAGAGAAAAAGGAAAAGAAGAAAATGGTCGGCGATGAATCTGATGTTTCAAAGTCAGACAAGCCACCATCAGGCGATGAATCTGAATCATCTAAGTCAGATAAGCCAAGTTCGGGCAATGAATCTGATTCCACAAAATCAGAGGAGCCACAAGTTGAGGTAAAGAAGGAAGACACTGTTCTTTTGATGAATGATGAAAAATTTCCTCCATTACAAGCCACAAACACAAAATCAAAAGGTGTTGATGCTGGAAAAATGTTTAATAGCAATGTTAAACATATTTTTAGTAAGATGGTTGATGGTAAGGAAAAAGGAGTGAAAGAGTTTTATGAAGAAAAGAGAAAAGCTCAAAATACACTCAAGGACAGTCAGGCTTGGGTGAAACTTTTCAAATAGAAAAATCTGACTTGCCGGAGCTTCCAGGTTGGTAAGTGTGAAGCAGGTATCGGCATCATTCTTGAGAAATTCACAGGATGGTAACTGTGATATTTCGTGTTACAAGTGGTTAATCAAGGACATTAAATTGTACTTGATTTTCTACAAGAGATAGTGGTATTTGTTCTTATATTGTTAAAATTTTTTAATATGGTTAAAAGAGAACAAGGTGATGAGATAACCCCGAATCCATAAGTGATGGGTAAACAAACTAATTTTTCCGGAAAAACCATTCTGATTAAAACAAACTTAAGTGTTTTGAAATCATTATGGAAAAATAGTTTGTTGTATGGGGAAGTGTTGATTGAATATGCCGAATCCCTCACGGCTGAACAAACATGATTACTTTCATCAGATTGAAAAACGGTTTTCAAACTGTTAAGATCAATGGGTTGTAAATCATGGGGGTACGTTATATTTTCTGCAAATCAGAGCACTTTTAGCAGAAAATGGATGGCGAGACAAAGCTATCAGTATTGGTTGTCAAATTTTCTTTAAATGGTTTTGCATTTTAGGGGGAGATATATTGTTGTTAGAAAATACAAAAACATTTGACAATTTGAAAAAGCCAAAAACATGATAAAATTCAAAAATTTGAGTTTTGTGTAAAAAGAGGAAATGATAGTACATCAGTAGACTATCACAGTACGCTAAAGAATTGGAAAGTTTAAATGTGTTAAACGATCTCACCGTGGATGTGTCGATAGGTTTTTGCACATTTAGTAAACTTTTTCGGGATATAAACCTAAATTCAAACTTACTTATTTCGTGGGGAACACTACTTGGATATATAGGTAACCCCTGAAATCTCGTTTGAAAGGTTTCGTATTCTGATATACAGGTTTTTATACTCAATGATGTCTGGGGTATTATTCTGGGACTTCTGCTGAACGGTAGTTCTGACCTAGTCCTCGAATAATACTTTCTGCAAATGCTTTGAAACATAAGCATCACCCTCAGCATATATGATAAGACAATAAAATTGCTTAGCAATGCTGTTGTAAAAAAGATCCTCTAAAGGGGACACACCCAAAAGTTGAGTCATGATCTCTCTGCTGAACGGTAGTTCTGACCTGAGCTCTCATGATTCTTCATAATTTATTAACCTCTTACAGATATCATTTGTGTTATAATTGCCTGTAAGACTGAATATTGGGATCTGGATACGGGAGTATATTCAAGAGGTGGGACACATGAATGAGTTTAAGTTCTTAAAACATCTAATTCGTATCCTGAATCAGTTGAAATTTGTATGAAAATTTAAGTGGACAAGTATATCGACAATCTAAGTGAATTGTTTAATGCATAATGTGATTTTAAGCTCAACGGTACGTGTGATTTGTCAGAAACTGATATGATCCTCTAACGCATACTCAAAACAAAAATATTGTCTGTAAATATGTTTGTACATATTTCTTTATTGCTTTATATTTTCAGAAAATACAAAAAGTTTTTGATTTCTGCTTTATTTTCGACAACTGATGTCTGAGAACTGAGTTTTAAAATCTAAGTATGCTGATTGTGTTTCTGAAAATGAAACAAGTTCATTAATTTGATACTTGAATTAAAATCAAAAATTTCAAAAACAGTTTGTGATATCTCCAAGGTCATTAATTTGGACTTGGATGATTAACTGTGGGGGATTTGGATGCTTATATTGTTATAGAGCTAGTTTCCGATTCGATTCGATGAAACTGCCAAATTCATGAAAATTGTTTGTTTAGAATGTTTGAGTGAGCCAGGTTACAATTCCTGGATAGTTGAAATTTGAAATGTTGTTACTTATAAATGTTTGAGTGATTGCAGATGAGATTCCAGACAACGATCCCGGAAGCTGAGTCTAAGGGGGAGTCTGAAGATGAGCTCAAAGCAAGGGGGAGCTTGTATACGGAAAGCAAGGTGTCGATCCCAAAGCACGGAAGCTTGACGAAAGGGGGAGCCTGATGAAGAAAAGAGTCTACAGAAGCTGAAGCTGAAGACAGATCCACCGGGATTCTGTTCAAGCAAGAGGGAGTCTACGTTGCTGAAAATGTGTTAAAGCTTCAAGAAGACTCAGAGAGAGAGAGAGAGAGAAAGAAAAGAAGCTACGAGTCTGAATGATTGAGATTGACTGCGGCAATATCCAAGGGGGAGTCTGTTAGTGCATTTATGTCTATAGCCTTCGTCAATCCGGTCCGTAGCAGAAACAGAAGAAAAGATTGCTTTATGATGTAATATCTAGTCAAATAGCAAGGTGGCATTTTGGTAATTAATGAGAAGTCTCATTAATTCCAAGGGCTATAAATAGGAGGCTTATGCCTTATGTTAGAGACTTTTGCCATTTCACACTTTAGAGATATCTAGGTCTAGAGAGAGAAACTAGAGAGAGAATCTAGAGAGAGAAAGGCAAAACGTGATTCGTGTTTCTTTGTACGTTTCAGATTTATAAATAGAATCACGATTATATTACGTCATGTGTGTTTAGGTCGCGTTCGTGTACGGATTCCGCACGTTTCACGTTCGTTTCGCAATCGTTTCGGAGTCAAAACCGGTCCTACAAGTTTTCAGTAGTATATCATAAGTATACTTTGGTTTTGTAAATAACATATCAAACTATGTTTTGGTTTTGAAAATAACATATCAATTATACTTTAGTAAATAACAAAATATATGTTGGTTATGTACATAGTATATCAAATTATACTTTGGTAAATAATATCACAAATGGGAGCATATCAAACTATACTTTGGATGTATATCAAAATATACAAAAGAAAATGTGATTTAGAATTCATTCAAACCTTAGTGTATCAAACTACACCTTAGAGACTATAGAAATACCACAAATGCAATCTCTATTTGGATAAAATTTGGTTTCTGACATTCCATACAACAGGAATGGGGTGTCTAGTCCTATAGCGCTATATCATACTACCAATCGGTTTGGTGAATGTATAAAATAAGTACAACCCAACAATTTATTTAATAATCTTTGAAAAATTAGTGTTTAAACCATATATAATCATTCAGTTTGTCAAAAGATAAGTACTAGCATGTATAATCAATTTATACTTTGAAATCATGAAAATAACAATTAAGCACACATGTTTCACCCCAAAACATTTGAAAACAGTAAAACAGGGGACTATGTACTCACTTGAGGATGCTTAGAAGTCTTGAATAACAACCAAGCAAATCTAGAGGGATCACGGAAATCAAACGGCACCTAATATAGGTAACTAAGTTAATAAACCGGACCTAAATCGGAAGATCGGATAGGATGAGGTTTCGTAAACCAAATGAGAGTTGGAACTCACATGATATGGTTTAACAAAGCCTACATACTAAATCGAAACCTAACCTAAGTGCTTACGACCCAATACGACCCGTTTAGGTAGCTTACGCTACTTTAACGCGTCATTCGCGTAAAACGCGTTCAGAACGCCTAACTAGTCCTATGACAAGTATTATATGCCTAAACGTGTTTAAATATGTTGCATAATCAGTTAAGTGACAAAATTTTGGGTTTCATTTGCTTAAATACCAATTATGCATGAATAGGGCATTTTGGTCATTTTACCTAAGGCATATAAACAACCTATCATACAACTAATTAAACTAAGTGACCATAAGGTATAACCTCGGAAGGTTATTTCCTATATATCTATGGTCACTAAACATGCTTGGTCGGATCCTAATGATCGACCAAACTGGTCGGGTTCAAAAGTCTAAGCGATTGTTTAGACCGTTACCTTACGACCCTATATAAGCACTATACTAAAAGTGACGAGTTAAACATGTTAAAATATGTTCATCGAAGTTAGAAAACAAGTTTGATATCAAAACAAAGGCTTTTGATACCCAAGAATAGTTTGGTTGCAAAATACGCATAAACGCGTATTTTGACCGAAACTATGACTCGTCACTATACCTAATCAACGTGGTAATCAGTAGGTATAGTCACACGGGACTTTGACCATCGTGATTACGCTCACGTTGCGAAGTTCAAACGAACTTCATGTTGACCATTGACTGGTTAAAGCAGAGAGTCAAACATTGTTTGACTTTCGTGCTTGAAAACATGTAAAAAATGAAAGAATACTTACAAAGTGTCCAAGCAATGGAGTTTTGATCTAAAAATACTCAGGTATGAGGTTTTGAACCCCGACTTAGAGTGAATTCAGATCAAAGTGTGAGTTGCAAATGAAAATCATGGGGGTATATATAGTTTTCGGGCCACCGTTAGGATCATTCATCGATAAACGAGCTTCGATCTTGCCCTTACAAGTGTACCCCCAGTTTTAGAATACCATGGGCACCCCAAAACAAGCCCATAGACTGTTTAAAACCATTTGCAACACATGGGAACAGCTGGATCAAGCTGGAAACAAGATTCTGCAGATCTGGGGGTCTCTCTCGCCCCGTGTAAGAATCAAGGGAGTCTTACGCGCCCCTCCTGAGCCCATGTTTGGCAGATTTGCAGTTTAGGTCCCTGAAGTTGTAAATCTTGGTTTTTGATGCATTTTTGACACATTTAAGCCCCGTTAACCCCATTTCAAGGCTCTAAAATGAAGCTAAAGTATAGGGAACATAAAACATGCTAAAAAATATCTCGAATGTCGGTTCGTTTGGCCGTACGGTTGCGTTATTCTGTTAATTACGATGAAACACGACGGACGCGAAAAACGATCCAAATTAAGCGACGAATGGAATTTTATCATGCCAATCACTAAAATAAAATATTTTAATGATTACAAAAATTTTTGGATGTCCGGATATATTCAGAACGTAAGATATGCGTAAAAATGCAAATTTATGCACTTTTTTACGCTTTTAGTCTCTGTTTGATCTAAAGTTTATTTTTGCGCACCAAACACCTTAAAGCCTATTTCTAAACTATGTAAAGGATATTTAGGGCATGTTTAACTTATGATCATGTTCCAGAATGTTCGTTACAGTACGGATCGGCATACTTTCGTAGTTTGTCAAAATTAGTCCCTGTAAGCGAATAAACTTGATTTCGACACACCAACCATCCAAAACTTATTTCTAAGTTATGTAAAGAGTATTTAAGGTATGTTAAGCCTATATCACTATTCCGGAGTGTTTGTCATGTTAAACTGATTACGTTTACGCATCAGTTCGCGTATAACCTTCCAGAAAGCGATTTAGAGCTCGAAATCGAACAAGAATTGATATGTTCAAATGATACACATATTTATACAAATCCCAAGTATTAAATACAATATTTCATTGGTTTGTTTTTTGTATGATGGTTGTAGTGACACAGGTGTCACAGTCTCCCCTACTTTAGGAAATTTCGTCCCGAAATTTAATTTTTAGAGGAAACCTGTGAAGACAACTGTGATTGTTTCGCTTTC